>JAUTXX010325050.1:322-13654 GCA_032273605.1 Panulirus laevicauda | reverse complement strand
TAGCCTGGTCCATTATCATGCTACCTGACAAGTCCACTCCATCACTCCGACACTGTCGAAACCATTCCATCATCACTCGATCGTACTCAGTACTCTTACCATCTTTCATAGTTTTTCCAATCGTCATTTGCTTCTTGGAATCAGTCTGCATAGAATTTCAATGTTTTCTCCCGTTGCTTCTTTATATCATAAACAGTTGATGAACCAATACTGTAGATTCACACAGCTTACACGCCGAAACACCACAGTCCATTTCCTTCAACAGTTCTACTTTATCTTGGATCGATATGGACTGGTGTTTAAGTTTGACACCATGACTGGCACTCTCATATGTCTTAGAAGCCATAGCTAGGTTTAGTTTTAAACAAAATAAGCTATGAATCTCTCTCTCTCTCTCTCTCTCTCTCTCTCTCTCTCTCATTAATTGGAGGCTTTAGTCACGGACAGAAGTCCACATCAAGGCCGGGTCTTAATTGAAGTATAAAGAGAATTATGAATGCAAAAATGAAAAGACAAGGGAAATTACTCATGAATTTTGGAGGAAGTGAAAAACCTGTCTTTTAGAATGTGCTGGGGTCATAGTTATTGGGAAAGACGTGAGAGGGTAGAGAGTTCTAAAACTTTGAGGTGTAGGAAAAGAAACAGTTATCAAGATGGCCCACCCCTTGAGTTGCCAAGAATTTCAAAGCCTGGTACACTCTGCTGTTGATGCAACAAACATCAGAACAAAAGCAATGAAACCATGTCTGCAGGGAGAAAGACTTAGCAAAAGAGGGGATGCATAACTCCAACCCAGCCAAGATGACCTCTGCTATGCATCATCATTACTTTATAATGCTGAAATACATCTGGATGCATCTCAATCACCCAATATGTCCAGTATAATCAAGATGCATCTGGACATTTTCTGTCAGTTCCATCCAGTGATCCAAACATATAGGG
The DNA here is from genome assembly GCA_032273605.1 of Panulirus laevicauda. Taxonomy (NCBI): domain Eukaryota; kingdom Metazoa; phylum Arthropoda; class Malacostraca; order Decapoda; family Palinuridae; genus Panulirus; species Panulirus laevicauda. The sequence continues at coordinate 12,712 of JAUTXX010325050.1, read as the reverse complement.
TTCAGTTAACTCAAAATTCAATGCCTATCTTTAAAAACTAATACATGATAATTCCTTACCAAAGAATTTCCAGCAGTGACTGCATGTGTAACAATGGTCTTGAGTTCCTTTTTAGCTACCCTAAGGGCTCTCATCATAAGCAATGCCCGTACTTTTAGTTGCTGTAGCTTTCCTCTTAACTGTTCTTGGGTGGCACTGCATCGGATTTCATCGGTAGTTGTGCTTGTGCTACTGCTACTGCTACTGCTGCTACTACTGCTGCTGCTACTGCTGCTGCCAGTACCTCCAGTTATGCTACCCTTCTCAGGAGACCTATACAAAGAAGAGTATGCTGTAACAATAAATCTTCAGTTTTCAATAGTAAAGCAATCAAAATTACCAAAATTTACTTTTCTATTTTTGTTTGTAATAATAATAATGATAATCTTATGGTACAATTGATTTTAAAAATATACATTGTTTTCAATCCTGCACGAGTAGCCTTTCCTCAAGGTATCCAAGAATCTGTACTAAGGTCTGAAAGACCAACTGGTTACTTCCAGCAATACTGCCTACAGGGGAACTCAGTAAATTTGTGATGGATGAAAACAAAAGATTTACAGTCATCAACATTCCTTTCCTTTTAATGAATAACAGATAACACAATGCCCTTTCACAATGCACCCGACTGGCCACAGAAATCCTACCACAAGAATAATTTGTCATAGCATGAACTAACAAACCAAATTTCATAACTAGCCCTGAAATTTGTATGATAGATAACAGATAACTAAAAACAAGACTTTGAGAATTCCCATCAAATGGGTGGTCATGCCAAAAGTCTTCACTTATCGCTGTCCTTACATGACTCCTTTGCATACACCTTTCCATGCATTCTTCCACCATTTCTCTCCCTCCAGTACTCTTCTACAGGTAGTCTTCCTCACACATCAATCCCTTTAATCATGCTATTGTACACTCTCCTTGTAAACTCTGTGTCTTGCATTCTTTCCACAAGTCCAAACCATCTCAAAGTATTGTGTGTCTCCACAATTTATTCCCTTTGCCTTCCCTGTCTTACCACATCTCTCTCAGACCCCTCATTTCTTTCTTCATTCCATCTAACCATACTACACTCCTCTCAAACAGCTTATTTCCACAGCCTGCATTCTTGACCTCTATGGCTCCATGTCCATGTTTCAGCTGCATAGGTCAGGGATGGGAGGACTATGCTGTCACTTAATCCTTTCTTCACTTCTATACTTACAACTCTATCCTTCATTCTGTTAATGAGCCATGATTCTTCTACCCTGAAATGTTCTCCCTTCTCTCTCCTTCCATATCACCAAACTTACCCACGATAGCTCCTAAATACTTAAATTCTCTCACCTCTCCCAGTCTTTCTCGCCCAAATATCTATAACACAGTTTTAGTACACTTTCATCTGCCACTCTATAGGGCTTTGCAAAAGCTATGCTTTCACTCTGTTTCCTTTAAATGCCATTACTTTACTTTTCACTCACATCTAACTTCAATCACCTTTGCTTGTACACCATAAAGCACACTTACAACCTTCTCAGCAAATAATACACTAGCATTTGCAAACAGGCTTGTCCCTAGCCACCACACTCAACCTCTGCAGCCCCTTTCCCCAGGTTTGCTTTCATTACTCTTATCACTTCATTCATATATTTGTTAAAAACCCATGGTGACATCAAAAAGCCCTGCCTCACATCCACATTTATACTGAAACTTTCACTCAACTCTCCATCCTCGCTTACACATGCATTTGCTATTCCATAGAAAGTTTTCACACAATCCAACAGCTGTCTCACTACCCCATATATCCTTCACACATCTCATAAAGCATTTGACTCAACTCTATCATATACTGTCCCCAAATCCATAAAAGCTTCATTCAGCAGATACTTTTACACAAACTTTCATATCAGCTTTCAACAAGAAATGATCAGATATTCCACCTGCTACCTCTATCAACAAATATGCTCTGAAAGAAAAAGAAATTAGTCTTACTTATTCTCTTTTTCTTGTGGTTGTGGCTGCTTGTGAGAGGGCGTATGTGGGAGAGGCTGGGGCAGGAAAGTAGTTTCTGTGTGATCAATGACAGCAAGAGCTCTCTCTGGATGGTGAGCACCTAAATGGCATTCAGTCATTAACAGACACACTCCTATACCCACACTTTCCTCTGTGGAATAAAATTTCATATGGTATTATATCTTGCAAATATAATAATTCTGAATGTCACTTATTGTTCCAAATGTGAAGCAAAAAGATGCATAAAATATATATATATATAAAAAAAGTGATATATTAATAACCTAATTTCCTTTTATCATTTTTATCAATATCATCAGAGATTATGCAGTGCCTCCATGGCAACTATATTTATAAGATCATAAGAGGATCCCAACAATAATAGTTAAATAGTTAACTGCAAGTACTATGAGTAGCATACATGCCACATATCCTCCTAACTAAGGAAGTACAACAATGAGTTCTATGTTGAACATAGAAATTATTCATTCAAGTCTAGGACCTAAGTGAGTGTCAGAAGTAAATAAATTGAACCAGCTTAAGGGAAAATATTCTGTTGATATCATTTTACTCAGTAACAATTTCCCTAAAATACTTTGGCAGTATTCAAAACCAGTAATACCTTAGAAAGTGTAAATACAAAACTACACGTATTGAATGTTCTAATGTATGCCACATATGAAGACCTACCTAAAGACTCTAGGCCTGTGTACATCTTCTCCAGAAGAGAAAGCGCTGCTCGATACTGGTGAAGGTGATATAATATGACACAGTGATTAAGATGTATTACACTTCGGTCAACCTCATCAGAAGAGCCTACTTCATCTATCTTGATACCACACTATAAGACAAATAGATGGGCAAAGGTCAGCTTTTACCATACAAAAAGCAGATTTTCAGCTAGAATCCTCACTTGCTCTTTAACCATATAGTCCACCTAAAAATCTATTGAAGACAGAAAGCTCCTATCAGTAAGGAATGAAAACACGTGGTAGAAATACTGAAATCACATTTAACCATTTAGTTACAGGCATTCTGATGTAAATCCTGTATTTCATCTACCTCTGATATTCTAAATTTGGTGCCTTTAGCATCACTCAGACTTCACCAGCATAGTAACATCTGCCAGAAGCCAAGTCAAAATGACAAACTGTATTTATGATCACCTCCAGCAGACAACAGTATGAAAGGTCCTTTCATATGTAAATAATCTTACATTCATAACACAGAACCCTTGCACTATCAAATCATCAAACAACATGCATTACAACATCACATAATCAAAACACTAGCTCACCCAAAACAGAATGTCTGCATTACTGCAGTAATCTACCACCACCCTTTTAACCCCTAACACATATGAATCCAATCTATAACTTCCTGTCACCCTGAGTGATTAACCATTTCCACTGAACAAAACTAAAAAAATATCGGGCATCACATACAACTTACATATGACATTCACACTCAAACAATATACAATGAAATAGCATTAACAAATCAAATACCCTTAAAACATTTCTGGTAACAGATCTGGACAAATAAGAATCCTCGCAAACGCGGGAGACACCGACATAGGTTAAAAAAAAAAAAAAAAAAAAAAAAAAAAAAAAAGAATCCTTTCATATTCTCTAAAAACAATTCATCCAGTCCACCCTAGGCAATGCTTACTTACCTAGTCACCTACCCTGTGTAAAGCAAATGAAAAAAAAAATGTACACCACAACATACAGCACTCCAAACAATTACAGGCTACCAGGGAACCATAAACATTCAACTTCTGCATAATAAAATAGAGATACAGTACTTCCTAAACAGTAACATACATCTGCTTGGCACAGAGATTTGCAACAGCTCTAGACCCTCATCATCCAAACCAACCATCAACCCTCCAGTACAAATAAAATACATGTCCCTATTAGCAGGCAATGCAAATCTGCATGAGGTTTAGTTAAAGGGGTGACAGGTAGATTATCTTCATTTTTTCTTGTGGAAAATGTGGATTTAACGAATGTAAATTTTTTCTCTCCACATGAGATATTCCTCTTGAATATTTACCGTCATATAATTGAAGAGAAAGCTTCTTCGCTCAAAAAAGATATTCCTCTTGAATATTTACCGTCATATAATTGAAGAGAAAGCTTCTTCACTCACCCTTTTTTGATGATCCACTAACCATCAAAGCCTTTGCCCGACTGTTGGGCTTGTTATCAAACACTCAGCATCCACACCCTGGTGACATCACATTTCCACTAGCTCACAGAAACTACAGGCCTCATCATATCATGGATTGCAGAGCCTATCAAAGATGGAAAAAAAAAAGGAAGAAATGGTTTTTGAAGAAAAGTGAGGAAATCCTGAAAGGGTACAAAAAACAGGAAAACTGCTTACAAAGCACCAACTCGGCAAGAATTTTTTTCATGCTTCAAAACCTGTATTCCTATTTTCATGCTTTGTGCCATGTGAGCATGAAAGTATACTCATATGAAGAAGGAGGGTTATAAAATAAACTTTCAAATCAGACATTAAAAAAGTAAATAACTCTGCTGTCAATTAAAGGCATACAGAAAATTCAACTCTCTAGCAGGAAGAAACTTAACAGATTAGATCCACTAACTCAGCACTAAGGAACTATTGATAATGGTAAAAAAAAAAAAAAGGAGGATAAATGCCTCTATTCTTGGATTCCTCCAACTAAGGGCTGTTCATGAATGCTTGGATAGATGTCATCTCTCTAACATTATGTGCTCTAGCCTAGTTGAGACAGCATGGCTAATTTCCTGTTCCAGGTAGAGAAAAAAATCTTTGCAAATAAATGGGAACACTACACGATTTTGTGAAATTTAAATGGCATGAGGCATAATGTTCTCTTGGTTAAATTCAACTGGCATGAAGGATAATGTTCTCTTGGTGAAATTTTCTAGGATTCGATGAAAATGGAACCATTTCAAAATTTAAGGGTAACATTCTTGTCCATATACTAGGGTATGATTTTCATAATACACTGAAGTGTTTGTCATAAAAAACAAGAAAATTCTAGACATGGCATATAAATCACCAACTTTCAAGCAGAGCCCAAAGCACAAGGAAAGTATTTTCCATTAGATGTATAAAAACTAAACTGCCAGAAAAATCATTAACCTGTAAATGTTCAAGCACTTACAAATGCTTCCACTTAGACATAAAGGGAAGGAAAACCAGTCACCTCAGGAAAATAAGACTGGAGAAGTATATCCCATGTAAAGGCCTCAAGGTCATACCAGAACCCAAGAAAAGGACTCTTGAAGGGCACTCCTATAAAAATCAAAGGTATAACTAAATATGTAACTGTCATAAAAGAAACTAAAGAAGAACTTTAAACATAAAGCTCACGTAACTTTGACAGTGTTAATCATCGAGGAAGGCCTGAAAGGTTTAACTAACCAAATGGTGCTGTCTTTGATACTAATGATGAATGTTATGCCAACATTATCTGTCAAGCATAATGGTAGAAGTATTTGACATAAACATACTTGTAACTCTTAGAACCTAACAACTGAAGGTCTGGGTTCTACAAACACTAATAGTGGTTTGGACAAACCACCAGGAGCAAACATAACACTGAAAATACACTTAATCCCAACTCAGTCTAAAATACCACCCCATCAGACATACTTCCATATGAAACCACTCCCCACACATGGTCACACTTTCCCATGTCAATCTGAAGATCACCCATCCCTACATGACAAAAAACTATTCAACACATCTCACACAAAACATCATTACACTATGACCTGTGGTCCTATTTGATCAATGTGGCCAGCTTCCTCATCACAGTGAGAGTTTTATCAAAACAGAAAGGACTCCTGAGGCATGAAGTAAGCATATGATAGGAAGGAACATCTTAACCTGTGGTTGTACATATGTTTACCAATCTCTCATATTGTCTTGAATCGTCTTTACCAACTTCCTAAAAGTAAGTACATGATAAAAGGGAACATCTTAATCTAAAGTTATACACCAGTTAAAACTTTTCATCTTTTTCTAAGCAGGTTTCAAACCTTCTTTTGTAAAAAGAACATGGGTAGAAGACCACATGTAATGAAGGCATAGGTTTGTGTTGAATCAATCAAACAATTCAGAAGTGCATAAGATTTATGAATAACTAAGGGGAAAAAGAAAAGTCATTAGCAAAATGGAACATGCAAATATTCAAAAGATTCATATGCAGTGATGCACATTTACATATTACCAATAAAGAAAACAGAAAATAGGAGGTAAAAGTAAGACAGTAATTATTTTGAATAAAAGCTCTTACTTGCGTGCAAATATCAACCAACTGTTTGCGGAAGGTGTCTGTTTTCTTAAGATCACTCCTGTAGTACTCAACTACAGCCTTATTCATCAGCACCTGAAAACATTATAAGGCATAATTTATTATTACTATGCAACATATCAAACTCTCTATTACAGTCATTACCAAGGTAATAAAATATATATTATGTCTGTTTGTCTAAACATAATATCAACCAATTAATGTAGATAGTGGAACAGGCAATGATACACTCTACTTATGCTGAGGAAAGTCTGAAGACTAAATCACAGCGTCAATTCATCATTACAACCAGGCTTTGATATGAAGAATGAAATAAGTTATAACATGTTCACGTTTTATACTTTATTTCATTTTGACCATATTCTGTCAGGATTAGGTCATGCATGCCACAGTGAGCAATACACTTGAAAGTTACGAACTTCTTAACATAAACCATGCCATCTGTCTCATGTCAAGTCTTCCTTTAGAAACATGAGAGTAACACAGCAGCACCCCATTCCTTCCTCACATTCACTGTTACTTAATTCATTTCCATAAAACTAGGAAGCCTCTACTTCTTAACGATCTCCCAAGTCTTATATCTCCAACAACCATTCTCAAATCCCACTCCCATCAACAAGTAGACTATCTGTGCTAACCACAAACATTCTTCAAAGGTATTTGTACCATATTCTTTTATTTGAATTTCTTTTTTTTCATACCCTGTTCACTATTTCCAGCATTAGTGAGGTAGTGCTAGGAAGACAAAGAAAAGACTTCATTTGCTCACATCCATTCTCTAGCTGCCATGTGCAAAACACAGAGACCACAGCCCCTTATCCACAAACAGGCCATGTGCAAAACACAGAGACCACAGCCCCTTATCCACAAACAGGCCCCACAGGCCTTTTATGGTTACTTTGCCATATCGTGGTTTTTTTTAGCTACTTTAAATGCTCTGGTTCTGTCCAGTGACAGCACAACGACCCATGTACACCACACTGCTATAATCTAATCACCCTCGTGCATGTTCAGGCCCTGACCATTCATATAACTTTCATTACATCTCCCATCTCCAATTTGGTCTCTCCTTCTCCTTGTACCCTTTACTTCTGACATGCATATCCTCTTTATCAATCTCTCATCACTAATTCTCTCCTTATGTCCAAACAATTTCAGAACACCCTCTTCAGCTCTTTCAATCATACTCTTCTTATTATCACACCTCTCTCTTACCCTATCATTGCATATTCGATTATAAACCCCCCTCCACACCACATGTCCTTAAACATTTCCCTTCCAACAAATCCACCCTTCCATACATCTTCATCTATAGCTCATGCTCTGCACTCATACGATATTGTTGGGGCTACTATACCTTCAATCATACCCAAATTTGCCCTCCTAGATAATGACCTCTCTTTCAAGACATCCCAAAAGCCTTCACCCCAACATCCACCCTATAAATCATATCCATTTCTATGGTTCCACTCAGTGCCATGTCTACCCCCAGATATCTAAAATGCTTCACTTCCCCTAATTTTTCTCCATCCACCTAACACCACAACTAACCTATCTGCTCTGCTAAACCTGATAACCTTGCTTTGATTCACATTTACTCTCACATTTCTCCTTTCACACGCTCTCCAACTCAGACTCCAAATTCAGCAGTTCCTCACTCGAACCTGCCACTGATGCCATGTCATCAGCCCTGTCACCCACTACAAGTTGCATACCTGCTCCTCTCTTCAAGATCCTTGCATCTACTCCCCTCGGCATCCTAACCATATACAGAGTCAGGCATGGTGGTATCACACATCCCTGCCCCAGATACATCTTTACCTGGAAACACTCAAATTCCTCTCTACCTGCTTGCACACACACCTTACTCTCTTAATAAAAAGTCCTCACTACTTGTAACAGCTTTCCTCCCACACCCTATATATGTAAAACCTTCCACAAAGCATCTCTATCAACCCTTTCATATTTCCAGATCCATAAATGCTTTCTGTTTCTCTAAGTATTTTTCACGCACATCCTTCAAAGCAAACACCCGATCTGCACATCCGTAACATTCCTGTAACCACATTGTTCCTCCCTAAGCTAGTGCTATGTACATGCCACCATACTCCATCCATCACTTTTCCATGTACCTTATCAGGTATTCTAAACAAACTTATACCTCTATAATTTGAACATTCACCTTTGTCAACCTTGCCTTTATACACTGGCACTACACATGCATTATGCCAATCCTCAGGCACCTCCCCATGATCCATAAATACTTTAAAATTCTAACTATCCAATCAACAACAAAATCAACCCCTTTATGTATCACCTATATATCTCTCAATAGCAACTTTACTCAATCATTTCACAATTCATTACCCTTTCTCATCTGCCTACCTCCCACCTTCCACACACTTGTCTCTTAACACTGGTTCCCTACATACCTCCAATTCCTCACTCAGTACCCTAGCTTCTTTTACTATCACCTTTTGCTTGTCTATACTCAATGTCTTGCCTCCATCAGGTAATGATCAGACATCCTACCACCTGCCCCTCTCACCACATTCACATCCAAGTCTCTTTTTGCAATCCCACAGATTAGTATGAAACCCAATAATGTCTGCATACCACCCATGCACGCTCACATATGTTATTCTTTTTAAACCAGGTATTCTCAGTAATTTTTTAGTATGCAACTCCACAAGCTGCTCATCATTTTTATTCACCTTACTGAATACCCCATGCCTCCCAGTTATACCCTCAACTGCCACATTACCCACTTTGCATTTAAATCACCCTTCAGTAATGCTTGTCTCTTGCATCAAAACTGCTGACACACTCACTCATCTGCTCCTAAAATGCTTGTATCTCCTTTGTATGCAAACACATATATCACTTTAGGAGAAAAACCCAAAATTCATTAAAATAATTCATATGCTCTTAAAAAAGCATTCTATTTCAATTTTCATTACATTCACACCATTCAAATCTTATAAGTTGTTGCTGGAGAGAATCAGGCTTGTTAAAGTTGGGGAATATCAGTTTCTGTAACAGCTATGTTTTATAATAAAATCTATTTTCATCAATGATTACAACTTGTGAATGCTGGAATGTTTGCAACCTGTGAGTTTGGGGATGAATGAAAGCTGACAAGTAACATTCTAAAGGGACTCTCCCCCTTCCTTCCTTTTCAACCAAAATGTACCTTCTTTCACTTTTCAAACTGAACACCTATCTCTTTAACATATTATTGCTTGATTGCCTCTTACTTTGCTAAGGTCATGCAGCAACCAGCAGGAAACTGTAGGCACTGGGGACTCAAGGGATGGCTAATTTAGAGTTCATTTTTTCATTCCACTGCAACTAAAGGAATTCTAACATTATATCTCCCTTTATAAGGCATTTTTTCATTGTTGGAAGAATGAGCAACCTTTTCATATGTTTCTCTCATGAGAACTAAACACAATGTGAACATGTGTGCCCATAACATCCTTTCTCATTGTTAGAAAAGTATATGTCAACAGAGAAATATCAAAACTGTTATGAAAATGTTTTACCTTTGCATCCTTTGGTCTTGTTCCTTGCAACTGGCTTAGAAGTGTGAGAGCAGCAGCATAATTACCCTTCGTGAACTCAGCCTGAGCAGCCTGGGCCCACTCCCTCTCAACATCTGTCGTATCAGAACTGTTGGTTGTCTCTGTTGTAGTCGCAGTTTCTTGAGAATCCTCACCACTGCCCTTACTTTCTGCCATCTAATAAATATGTTCATAAGAAAAGAATTGATAATATATCACTTTATTTACAATTCAAGTTCATGAGGTATTGGTATGAGATAGTAATGTAGCATCCATAAGGCTAAACAAATAAGACTGTTTAAAAAATGAAGGATTACATACCTTAAGATAATCAATAAGAAACTTAGGAATCAACACAAAATTCTAAGCAATGCTTTGGACACATAAATTGGAAATCCCTGTCAGTTATTGAACCTCAAAAATAAGAAAATTCATACTAAACACTATGTGTTATATTTTGAAATACAAAAGACCTTTAAGCTTTACCATGAATTAAAATAATTTCTACTTTCTGAGAAAGCTATAGCATTTCTTATTCAGTATGGGATGCATAAATAACCATTTTCCATGAGTAGAAATGAATGTTTTAAGTAAGATTTTTATTCTACACTGCAACACATGGACTCATAGATACATGTATTCATCAAATTGCCTTTAAAACCATCACTTACAAGTCTTTCTAATCTTTCCTAAAGTTGTCAACTGCTAAAAAGCTATAATTACACTTCTTCAACTGGATAAATCAATAAATCCATAAATAAAGTGGCCCAATGAAAGATAATAAAAAAAAATTTACAAACAGTTTCAACATAATTTTATCACAGATTTCACAACTTTGTGAAAACCTGTGACAAACTTTATTACCCAACACTTGGTAGGATCTTTGGATATTTGTCACCATCAGATTTTCTTAACCCATACTTGATTCCTTAAGTTTTTAGTTTCAATATTACTAACAAAGTAACAAATGGAGCTATTTATTTCCGTTCTTTCGGAGTTTTTTTTTTACCTAGCCTTGCATAGCATGAAGTAAATTACCAACACATGTTAGAGTCACATGACACCATCTTGTCACACATATGCAGAGTGAACACTCACTCATGTAAAGGGATGTTATGCGATATCTGGTAACAGTTGAGAGTAGTAGTCCTGCCACCATATCTACTGTGGAATACAGAATTTTCTATTGAATGATTATATTCATTGTAGAGAAAGCAAGACTAGGAGAGCATTGCTGGAACAACTTTTTAATATTACAATAATAAAAAAGCCAATAGTGGGGAAAGTTTATGAAGATCAGGAAAAATATGGGGAAAAGTAATGCATAAGTGAAACACTTGTATCAATCGATATAATCTATGAAAACCTCACGTAACTTTCCATAACAACTGATACTCACCTATCAGGAGGGAGGCAGCAGAAACACAATACAAAAACACAACATGTGCACAGAATCAATCATTAATCAATTTGATGATAATTTATATCACTTAATCCTGTAGTGTTCCAAGTATAATAATGAAAGAAAGAAGGAAACAGTCTCCAACAACCATACATAGCCAACCAGACTCATATAACAGGGGGAATAACTCTGAAACAATGAAGACAGAAAATTCTAAACAGCATAGGAATATATTTTGGGGAAAAATAGAAAAGGAAGAAAGAAGAGAATTAGTTAACAATGAAGGTAAACGAAACTTGTGACTTGGACATTGCAATAGAGTGGTTAGGGTTGAAATGTTAATGTCCGTGTTCATTGACCCTCCTATGATCACTTCTCCATCATATAACAATGAGACATAGCATTGTTATGTGCTGTACCCTAGTACAAGTAATTACTACAGATTTTGCAACCCTTCATTACCTCAACATACTGATGTGCTTTACATGTCAATAAAATGGTTCCTTCAACCACTCACTCCAGTAATCTCATCAATAACTTATAAATATGAACTTAACGAATACAGAACTTACTCTGCAAATTCAACTTCTTAATATGTTTCCGAGACTCTGAGATATGATAAACATATAACCATCACTAGACAAAACATCTCAAGCGAGCATTTCAAACAGCAAGTAAATCACACAGCGATCAACTCAGACAGCGAGCATATTAAACAGCGAACAGGTCAGACAGCCAGCATAACTGTGTGTGTGTGTGTGTGTGTGTGTGTGTTATGGGGGGGGGGGTCGAAATCATCTGGCCGTTAGAAAACATACAAAAAGTAGAAATTTCTCATTTTCAAGACCCTCCAGACTATCAGGTCCTGGAATAATCTAAGAAAAATTGGGATCTTTTCATGTTCAGGGTCAGATTATCGGGACTTGGGACATTTGAAAAGTCTGATCTTCTCATTTTTAGGCCCTTCAAATTATCAGACACTGGGATAATTTAATAAAAGTCGTATCTCCTCATTATAAGGAGATCGCAAAGTATTGGGCCCAGGGATAATTTAAGGAGTATATTATTTTCAG
>JAUTXX010324941.1:0-13655 GCA_032273605.1 Panulirus laevicauda | reverse complement strand
CTTGTTGTTTTGAAAGGGCTGACAACATGGGCTTCTGAGAATAATTTTTCTTGGTCACCATCATAAAAACGCTCCATTAACTTTTCCTTATCCCATTTAAAATGATTTAATAATATTCTTGTTGTTGTAACAGGAATCTGTAACAAGAATACTATGTTAGTTGTAACTGCTACATTAGAGAAGATACTGGGAAATCAGAGCATTTCAGGCCAGCTGAGTATGTAGAATAATATATGATGATAAAGAGTACAGAGTATGGTGTGGTGCCTGGAACAGATTAAAATGATCGAGATTTTATTGGACTGAGGTATGGTAGAATATATCTTTCATGAAGCTGTAAACCACAGCACTGTGTGGATGAATGTTAATTTTTGCATACTTGATTGCTGTTTCTCATGTTAGTGAAGAAGCACAAGAAAGACAAAGAAAGGCTGCATTAGGTCACATCCATTCTCTAGCTGTCATGTGCCATGCACCAAAACCACAGCTCCCTATCCACTATCACGCCCTACAGTCCTTTCCATTGTTTACCCCAGTTTATTTACATGGCCTGGTTCACTCCAATGACAGCACATCAACCCCTATTAACACATCATTCCAATTCACTCTATCATGTGCACACCTTTCATCATACTGCATGTTCATGCCCTGATCACTCAATGTTTTTCACTCTATCTTCTTATCTCCAATTTGGTCTACCCCTTCTTGTTCTCTCCACTTCTGACACTTTTATCCTTTTCATTAACCACACCTAACTCATTCTCTCCATATGTCCAAACTATTTCAGCATACCCTCTTCAACTTTTTCAACCACATTCTTTTTGTTACATCTCTCTCTTACACTTATTACTTACTTGATCAAACCATTTAACATCATCTACCATTCTCAAACATTTTATTTCCAACACTTCCATTCTTGTCTGCACATCCTTATCTTGAGCCCATGCTTCTTATCCATATAACATTATTGATACTAATATACCTTCAAACATGCCCATTTTTGCCCTTCCAGACAATGACCTCTCTTTCACACATTTTTCAATGCTTCCAGAACCTTCATCCCCTCACCTACCCCAAGGATCTCTTCTGCTTCCATGGTTTTATTTGCTGACATGTCCAATCCCATTCATCTAAAACACTTCACTTGTTCCAGTTTTTCTCCTATCAAACTCATACCTCATCTAACATGAGCCTCTACCCTGCTAAAACTAATAACCTTGCTTTGTTCACATTTACTCTCAACTTCCTCCTACCACACACTTTTCCAAACTCACTCACCAACCTCAGCAGTTTCTCACTCAAATCTGTCGTAAGTGCTGTATCAGCAGCAAACAACAACTGACTTCACTAGCCCCTTAATTTTTTCTGCAAGACTCTCACATTTACCTCCCTCACCACCTATCCATAAATCAAACAACCATGGAGACATCACACACCCCTGCCACAGACCAACCTTCAATTGGAGCCATTCATTCTTCTCTCCCACTCATACACATGCCTTACACCCTTGGAAAAACTTCTCACTGCTTTTAAAACCTTTCCTCCCACTACATATATCCTTTGGACCTTCTACAAGGCATCTCTATCAACTTTATTATATGCTTTCTCCATATTCATAAATGCCACATACAAATCCTTGTTTCTCTAAGTATTTCTCAAACATTCTTTAAAGCATAAACCTGATCCACACATCCTCTACCACTTCTGAAACCATACTGTTCCTCCCCAGTCTGATGCTCTGTATATGCTTTCACCCTCTCCATCAACATTCTCCTATACTCGGTGCACTCAACAAGCTCATACCACACTTTTACCCCCTTTGCCCTTATGCAATGGCACTATACATGCATTCTACCTATCCTCAGGCACCTCAACATGATCCTCACATACCCTGAAAATCCTAACTAATCAATCAATGACAACCACCTCTTTTCTTAAGAAATCCAACTGCAACACCGTTCACTCCAGCTGCCTTGCCACATTTCATCTTACGCAAGGCTTTCACCTTCTCTCTCTTCATCAAACCACTCTCCATGACTCTCTCACTTCAAATACCACCCCAACCCAAACACCTTACGTCTGCCAGCCTTTCATCCCATCATTAAGCACATTCACCAGTCCTGCTAAATACTCACTCAAACTCCTCACTTCATCGCTACCTGTTACCATTTCCCTTCTTGCCCCTTTCATCAATGTTCCCATTTGTTCTCTTGTTTTTCTGCACACTATTTATCTCTTTCCAAAACTCTTCTTATTCACCCTAAAGTTTACTGATCCTCGCCCAACCCAACTCTCACTTGCCCTCTTTTTCAACCCCTACACTTTCCTCTTGACCTCCTGCTGTTTTCTCTTCTATCTCTCCCAATCATTTGCATTCCTTCCATGTAAGTACTACTCATATACCTCTCTTTTCTCCTTCACTAGCAACTTCATTTCTTCATCCCACCAGTCACTACCCATTCAAACATGCCTACTTCCCACTTTATGCATAACACATATATCTCACACATCAGCACTGCATCCCTAAATATCTCCCATTCCTCACCCACTGTCCTAGCTTCATTCTCTCTCATCTTCTGCCATTCTGCACCCGATCTTTCCTGGTATTTTTCACGTAAGTCTTTTTTACCAAACTCACTTACTCTCACCACTCTCTTCCTACCCATAATGTTTCCTCATTACTGAAAACCTCTACAAATCTTCACCTTCGCCTCCACGAGGTAATGATCAGACATCCCAACAGTTGCCCCTCTCAGCATATACTCACATCCAAAAGTCTCTTTTACACACCTATCACTTAGTATAATCCAATAATGCCCGTGGACCATCTTTCCTATTCACATACATATACTTGTGCATGTCCCTCTTTTCAAATCTGGTATTCCCAGTCACCAGTCCTTTTTTCATCACACAAATCCATGAGCTGTTCATTATTTTCATATACTTTACTGATTACCCCACAGGTACAGTTGAAAGAAAAAAAGGGTTTAATGATGATGTAAATATCAACTTGGCTTATTTCACTACAGAAATAAACCGGTAGGATTGTGAATAGGAATGGCTGTACATATGAGACAACTACAAGGTTCCCAAGTGCACCCCACCCTCTGGACAGAATCACAAAACCCATCTCATAAACTTGGCCTGTCCCCTCAAGTACAACATTTGGGGGATAAATTTTTTATACATACTTATGTCAGTAATTAAAATTGTACTAGCTTCTAAAGACTATGAAGCTGTGTTTTCAGTAAGCCTTCATTATGAAAATAAAAATTTATCAATGATTTGCCAAACTGAATTACTATAGGGTGTTTACATTAGGAAAAGGCATCTATGCATTTAGGATATACATCCAGCATGTTTGCATCAACTTCTGCTTCTAGACATTATTAATCTCTTTTCCCTGATGATTCTCTTGGAAGTGTGATGCAGCCTAAATGACCCTTACTGACACATTTCACTGCCAGGCAGGAAGTCTATATAAAAAAAAGTGACATCATGAAAGTGTCAAATTCAAATGCTATACAAATGAGTTTCAAAACTTCCATGGTCTCCCAATAGTTTATGGATGGGGGAAAACTTTTCAGAACTTCTGTAAAAGTAATTTCAGATATTCTAGTCACTATATCTGACCAGGTTTAAATACCTACACAATATTACAGAACCTACTTGAAATCTTACAGAAAATATTCAAAACTCTTTGGATCCTTTGCTCAAAGCTTCTGTAAAATAGATAGCACTGAGCAATTAAATCAATGCAAACTGTCTACATTTATGCATACAGTACATAAATCAGACAAGTAATTATACAGTATGGAAAACAATCAGACAATATTACTTTCTGCATAAGAGTATGACAATAGCAATTTGTACCTCAACCAATTTGCTTAACTCTTTGATGCTATGGGCATAAAGCAATATTCATGCAGATCGAGTCCTGCCACAAGGTGAATTTTACACACACTGTGGACTCTATTGGCTGACCACAGATGGCAACCCAAGCAAAACATGTGTTGCTGGAGCAGCTTGGAAGCCTCAGTAACTTGCTGGTGATCATGATGGATATTCATGCAACTTCTTGGATCACACTATGCGGTACCCACCACTGCCTGTTCTTAAAACTGGCCAAGCCAGAGAACAATGGGTGGTTCTGAACTAGGAATGCTCAACTTTTATTTCACAAGAAAAATAATGCTCCTAATAATTTTGTGCACCTAACTGTACACAAACAAAAAAAGAAGAAGAAATATTTGCATATTTAGGATCGACCAATCTGGTAAATACTAAAAAATTTTCTAAACTAAGAACAGTTAAATCTTAATTCACAAGAAAAAAATATGTTTTGTGCAATTATTCATAAACTGAAAAAAAAGGAAGAGAAGTTGTTATTGTGTAATACTGTAAGACATGACTGTATATCCTGTATTTGATATGCACTATGGTCTCTTATTTTTGTCATACTGAAGCAACAGAAAAATCATGGATATGGTATGTATGACTCATTCTAATCTTCACACCTCTACCGAAGATGAATGAAATTACAGTATAAAGATCAAGGAACCTATTTCAACCAAAACAACTTTTGTTTGCTTACATACAACAAAACATGATCAGTGGGTAAAAGGCATAAATGCATTTGAAACTTATGAGTTGGACTAAGACTGCATTTCAAATCATCCAACCTGAAGAGATCTTACTGTCCCTGATCCAGATTAAATGGGCTTCAATGTCATAAAATTTGCTGGTTGTCATATCAGAAATGTAATAACTACATAAATGCAAAAGCCTACCAAAACTTCCAATCATGCTTTGTATCACATTCTGTCATGTGAAATTAACTATAATCATATGTTTCCCAAATATAATGAACTGATGAATCTGTTATACATGAGAAAGTCAGTTGAAGAAGACCTGGACATGGCTAAACATTTCCTAACACTAATCAAGGAAGGCAAGACTGTATGTAAAATTCACGTAAATTTTTCTTAGTCTGACCTTGGCATATGGTGGAAGCACAATGATAATTAAAACTCTTCCTTATTAACAATCATCAAACTTACACAATTTGTGCATAAGTTATAGAGCCTAATTTGGATGGAAATACATTTCTGGGTATATTACCTTTCAAGGTAACTAACCCTCTAACCTCTTAACAGTCTTCTGTCAATTCCTGTACAACCACTTCACTTTCAAGCTGTATGAAAACATCATCTTTAAAGAATGAGAAATAAATTAAAGTAAATCTAGCTTTGTAAAATCCTCTTATAAGTTGTTCTCCCATTAGTATTTCGTTTGTATTTTTTGTTATAATTTCTATCTCCACATATATTATAATGAGTAACATTCATAAAGATGTAATTTATATGTAATCAGAAATGGGAAAATTTTATCTATGGTGTCAACATCAACACAAGCTGAGTTAAAACCTCCCTGTCTCATACCTGACGGGGAAAATGGGCAAATGAACATGACTTGTCATGCGAAGGTATTGAGCATCAATACACCCCTCTTTTAAATACCTTAATTCACAACTTCGCTTTGGACTGTGGAAGGAAATCTCAATTCATAAATAAAAAGAGGAAGGGATTACCAAGACACTATTTATCCCATAAGGAGTGGTTGAAAGGTTATGGGTGGAATGGGGACAAACCATTGAGCATTATATCATCTAAAGTATTTCAGTAACAGAGACACTAGACTGCAAAGTTTCCAGTATATTGTAAACTTTACCAGTGAAAAATATTTGGGCCTAAAGAGCCACAGTTAATGGGCACCACAAAGCACAGTAATATGTTACCATTCAAAAACTAATAACAGTCATGCATTTGTAGCAAAAACTTATTATATCCACATCTGTAATAAAAATATGACACACAGTGAATGAACACAGAGGTAACTGTTAACTTAAGTGGCATGGGAAAAATAACACAGTTGCTATAAAACAAAAGAATTTGTTACAGTCAGAATATACCTAGGGCTTTCACCAATCCACGGCAATATCAAGTTCATGTTTTACTTTAAACTTTCCATCATATCAACAGTGGAATCTAGCAGAATTTTTTATGGATTGGCAGAATTTGTTGAAGGGAATAAATTGAGACTAGGAAGCATGACTGGATAACTGTTTTTTATCCTTATATAGGAAACAGGTCAATTCTACAGACAACTCTTAAGTTCAAGGGAAATTTGGGGTTAATTAATGTAAAAGTAGGTGGAAAACCCCTTGAAATAATCAGAACCTATGAAAACCTCACCTAACCTCATTTAGGGGACAAAGCTTACCTAAATTTTCAATATCGCAGGCCAAATATATCAACATTCACATCTGCTGCCTCCCAATACATGGTAAAGTATGTTTATGCTCTGAAAAGTGTTATGTGCATACACATACATGCAATGGCCAAAACCTGTACATGCAAACATACAATAACAGTCACACATTTTTCATATCTTGGAACAGTGTTTATAGTGTTCCAGTGATGGGTAACATCTACAGCATACGTGGAATGTGATGTTTTCAGAGGGTCTGTTGATTTTTGTTTGTGTTTCGATGACTTTTAACCCCTATTTTCTCTGCTCATCATAGCTCTCTTAACAAATTTAGTAAAATAAAGAATAATGCTCCATATCATGCTCTACCAAAATTAAGTCACTTTTACTAAGTATAAAGAGTCAACTAATATGCATTTCTTCCAAATTCACAAGTTATTTCTGTGACTCCCCAAAAGTGAAACCTCATCCTAGATGTACCATACTATTTCACTGTAAAAGTTAAAATATACCAACATCAACAGTGTCTGTTCACTATCTGTTATGTCTTTTACATAACCAAAAATGTGTGCCCGACACAGTTCATTCACTGGAGTGCATTTCCATGCACACAGACCACAAAGCAAGCAACTTGACCTAAGCACCATTAAAAATTACACAATTTTCAATCAATATTGAAAATATGGTAGATTTTGACAACTATGAGAGGCTCTCATACATTCTGTTCATTTCAATAAGAGTTTCACCTACATCTACAATAATTAACTCCCATTTTTCCTGACCTTCTATAACTCAACAATCATCTTATCTAATCATCTCAGATGTGATTAATTTCATTATATCTCATCATTACCCTTCTAGATCGCTTCTAATGAGTATGATAGGTTCAGAATTTTATGTCTTTCTTCCAAATTCATAAATAATTTTTTGTTCTAAAACTATATATTCATCAAAATCAAACATTACCCTAAACATTACTATTCAATTATAGAGTAATAAATTCCGAAGTTAATTAGGTGGCATAAGTGAAGTAAAACATTAATAATTTAGAATGTATCCATAAAAGGCAATTCTATAATTAAGAGATTTGTTGTGGGATAATAGCAACCAACCCAATTGTTCTAAAGACTCCTTTGTCAATGAGCAACACAAATGGCCTTGCTAGTCCCCTTGTAGGAGATAACTTCCTGGCTTTTATATAACACAAAGAAAACCTGTAGACACTTTATCTGGCAATATGAAGGCACTATGTATATCACTGTTTTCACCCAACAGCTTTCCTTACCTTCACAGCCCTGCCACTTCAGTTACATCACACATTCGGTGGGTGGGGTATTTAATATAAAAAATGAACAAAGGAAAAAAAAAAGCACTCAGCCTGCATTGCAACGTAATTTAAAGCACCTTTTGCAGACGTATCTTTGACAACTTTCCTGCAAAATAGGATATTTCTGGCTGGTGTCACTACACTGTACCCCATGCCATCTGGTGCTGCGGATACTTACATTAACAACACTGTTAACCTCTTTAATACAATCTATCATGTGTCTCGTAATATCCTCAGTGGAAAGCACTTCATAAGGGTAGTCTTCCGTGTCTCTATACTTGCTGCTTCCTGATTCTGCTTCACCTTCAATGTCGAAGTCCAGCCCCACATCATCCCCACTTGACTCATTACCACTGTCACACTCATAAAGATACTCCTCGTCTGAATCCATGACTCCCAACTCCGCCACTCCAGACGGTCCAGAGGGAGCAAATAGTGTATATACTGGAAGTGAGTGGCTCTCTCCTCTGTCTGTTTGTAAGAATGACGTCACATAACAAGACCTCCATCAATGCGTTCGAGTGATTAACTAACTGACTATTTTTTCTCCCCTTTTATTCGAGTAATAACTCCAATTCATTAAAATCTGTATAGAATTAATGATATTCCTCGTTGAAAACGGTAATAAAGATGATTCTGTTTAATGGAGATTATTTTATTTTGAGAAGACTTCTAGAACGCATTCCTCGTCTTGCGCTATGAGAATGTTTTTGTTCTGATTTATTGACGGTATGAAACATTAGTACACAATGAAGTATCTCAATAGTTTATTCGAACGACAACGTAAATATCAGAATTAGCTAAGTGACCTGAAATTAGCAACATCGGGTGAACAAGGGCATAATTCTATTTCTGTACCACAGTCTCTACAGTAAGGGAGGTGGAGGCATTCGAATCCAGTCAAGTGTAATAGAAAATGGAGGGACATTTCAGCAGAGACAATATTAATGAATGACTCATGCCACGTTATGATATTACCATATAATATCAAAGATACCTTTTGAATTCAATCTAGAGAGGACATGCTATGGCTTTTATAGGTTTTAACTATACGAGTGAGCATTTATAGTGAAGCCGTGTGAACGCCAGTCCCATGTTATATGTGAGCATGATGAGTGGTGGTGGTGTGAGCACAGACACACATTGCCTGATGTGGTGACGTTCTCACTGCCGTTCTGTTTCTGGGAATCCAAACGAAATGTAGAAAACATTTCTACTCCATCCTGACTAAACACGGTGTTGGAATTGGACATACTATGATTTATCAAGCCGATGTAAATATCCTTGCAGTACTCTTAACATAGCTATGAAAATGCGCAGTGGTAAGAATTGTTGCATAATAATGAAATCTGTGGAACCCGTCGCCTGCGTAACACTGATATCTTTTTTCTTTATCGATGCCAAGTTGAATCCTTTTTTTTTTCATGTTGGCTGCCCTTTGTTGAGTATGATCATGAGTAACATGACACAAGTCGCCTTTGTTTTTCATTGTCGACGTCTGTTTTTCACTATAGTATACGTTTACACATGCATATCTTTGTATTTACAGCTTCCCATACACCATTTACGTCTTCATGCCATTACTTAAGCCTCCTTATGAAAAAGTGTTTGTTATATCATGCCTAACGCATCTTGGCACCACTAACGAAAACAATGTAGTATACGGCGCATTTCCTATAAATATATGCAGGGGGTGATTACCTATTCAGCTGCACAGGTCTGAGCCTATGGCCTTGAGACGGCATGGGGTGGTGTGTTGTGTAGAATAAAAAAAACTACTTCGTCGTATCATTCGTAACGAAAACCTGAACCGTCTGTTACTGAGGAGTGTAAAGTTTCAGTATCATATTTCCAACGCTACCTGCTTGTATCGGTCTAAGAATTGCCATCCATATTTCAGATTTTTGGGGGTGGATTTATACAGTAATCTTACTGTGATGCAGAAAAAAAATCATTAGCAGAAATATGGCTAAGTCAAAAGCATAACGTTGTAAGCAATTATGAACTGGTTGCAATGTGACTGACACAGTAGTAGTCAACTATAATTGCATATATGTGAAGAGCCATGTTTTGTTAGTAGTAATAAGGAAACATGCATAAGAAATTTTGTTTCTCGTAACCTACCAACATGAAATTCATGAAATCCTGGAGGTAACCGAGGCTCTGACAAATATAAGGTATGTGTGTGGAAGTCTAAATGGCGATGGGGTCCCTCAAAAACTATACAGGTGCAGAGTTAAAGTGGGAAGGTATGTGGTGATGAGGCAAGGCCAGCAATGACGCCGTCCGTACTCTCTATGACTGAAAGTTGGCTCACAGGACCCAAGTCAACCACCACTAATACAGTACAACTCTTGACCTTCTCATAGCTTTTTCTGGTCGAGTGGTTTTAACTGTTGATGCTTTGAACAAAAAAATTGTTAGAAGTAACTTTTGTTGGAGACTGTTGTCTGAGCTGATTGGGAATCCGTATGACCGTCCAACACCATCTGACAAATTCACCTCATCATACGTATTTGTAGGAGGAACTGACATTTATATGTTCTATAACATATTCATAGTTTTGATATAATACAATCAGGAATTAGCACAAGTAGAGCTTTGTTTTCGCAAGGGTAGGCTTCCAGGATTTTTTCTGTATCAGGAGCGAAACTTTAACTAGATACTGAGGTACGAAAATTTATTATGATACTGAGAAACTGAACTTTATTATGATACTGAGGGACGAAACTTTATTATGATATTAAGGAACGGAACTTTACTATGATACTGGGAACGTAACTTTATTATGATACTGAGGAACGGAACATTATGAAACTGAGAAACGATACTTTATCCTGACACTAAGGAACGAAAATTTATTGTGATACTGAGGAACAGAACTGTTATGAAATTAGGGGAGACTTTATCATCATATTGAGGAACGAAAATTTGTTCTTATGCTAAGGAACGAAACTATGTATGAAGAGGAGTGACTCCCAGCTAATTTTGGCCGCGACAAATCTGAACAAGGTAGACTCTTACAGCAAAGCCGCCAAAGGATCGTACCGTCGTGCTCAAGCGTCGTACCGTCGTGCTCAAGCGTCGTACCGTCGTGCTTAAGCGTCGTACCGTTGAGTTCAAGCGTCGTACCGTCGTGCTCAAGCGTCGTACGGTCGTGCAGAAGGGTCGAGCCGTCGCGCTCGAAGGGATAAAATTCTACGTCTTTTTAAGATAGTTGGCAGACTGACACAGCTTTATGGTCATATTTGCTTTTGTGACATCTCTGTTAAAACAATGAATAGTAAAGGTTTCGCCAGGTTGTTGAAAAGCCTATAGTGAAGTAGCAAAGCCAGACCACTCAACACTTGATGATTCAATAAAACAAAGTAAATTTCCATCGATTTTATTACCGGCAGGAGAAAAAAAAATGGGATAAGTCGAAGAGTATAACATGGGTGACTGGGTGACTTTTTTTTTTTTAAACTTCCAGTGACTTTTTTTTTTAAACTTACGTATACCGACCACATTCATAATTTCCCCTCAGTTTATTTCATTCACCACTATTCTTACACTGTAAGAATACTTATTTACATCTTTTCTATATAAAGAAAACGTTTGTTGCTTAATTTCACATAATGTCCTCTTGTTCTGCCCTTGCATCTTTCGAAGAAATATTCATTGTTCACATCATCAAAATGGTTTGAAGAACTTGAAGGTTACGGTTAAGTCACCCCTTACTTTTCTCTCTTTCATGGAGAACAAAACATTGCCTCTAAACCTGTTGATATAATCCAGCTCCTTTAATTCTAATTTTATCCTTATTGGCCACGTTCGGACCTTCTCTTTCACTTTTTTGGGGGCTCCGATTCTAATATTTGCCAGCAGGCGTTTGTCTCCTGACAGTAAGCCAGGTACAGTGTCAACGCCCGCGTCTCCTTCACAAGCAAATTCCAACAACTTATTTCATGCTAGATGGTATTCATAGCGCGGCCCTCTTTCACCGTGTCCCACCATATCATTTTGCATCTACTCCGGTTGAATCTATTTATGTGTTGGATATATCATCACACATAGAATCTATTTATGTGTTGGATATATCATCACACACACACACACAAAGTGGGGCCTCACGAGTGTAAAACTCCCTCCCCGTACACTACAAATAGTTGATTACATACCTGGAGGCCATGATATGAAATTAAAGAACTTTTAAGATAGGATATAAAGAACTTTCCTTATTATATGTGTAGCGGATGAATAAAATAACCTGGGTTACAAGCTACTGAAAGTGGACAACATACATAAGTTTATATGTGTAAGAGAGATAATGCAAGAGATGGGGCCCCACGAGTGTAGAACTCCCTCTTCATGGAGTACTACTGGGTAATTACATGCATTTGGGTCTGCAATCAATCACGGGGAGATTAAAGAATAGTTATTCATGTCAGCTGTACTCAAGCACCGACCTTCCAGCATTATTTACACGGAGCCAATAGTTGTATAAAGATGGGCAGAACAACGCAATATTATCTAAAAGAAGAAAGTTTAAAAAGTTTAAGCAAGAGTGAACCTCAAAATTCAAAAAAATCATATCAACTTTCGATTATAACATTATCAACCATTTTGTTAGCAAAGGTATTTGATTAACAAGTGTAAAGATATTATGTAAGCGCAAGACTTATCTCTTTTGGGGTAATACTTTGATACCAAAGTGAATGCAACGAGTTAGCATTTAAAAGTACAAAAGTACCAATACAAATAATGAAATACTCAAACCAAATTATCCATGAGAGAGACAACGTAAGAAAGAAAACCTTTAAGCTTGAAGGACGTGTCCCCAAGTATCAATGATTATACGTCCCATCCTCAACAGAAAGGATGCAGTAGTAATAGCCATCAACAATGGACAGTCGAAAGTGTTGAGTGTCAAGTAGAAACCCCCTCAAGAATGGATAATCAGCAGTGACGACAGTGATCCATGCATCTTCATGAGACGTAGGCAGAATACAAAAAAAGAAAAAAAATCTTGAATGCATGTTTTAGAATATAAAAGTTAATCAAACGGGCTAATGGTGAGCGAGTTTACGAAGAGTTTGCGTTTACTCGCTAGGCGATGACCTAGAACCTTTTAATAATCTGTCTACGTCTCATAATTTGAAAACTGAGCTGTTTTAAGACTAGTTATCCAAACAAGATTATGACAGCCAACCTGTATGGGAAGTAAGTCTACCATTCTTCACAGATTCCAAAACTGCAGGCAAGAGAAACATTTACATAATCAATATTACCTCATACGTCAGGAAATGGGGCAACACGAGTGCAAAACCCTCCTCGCAATATATGAATGTAAACACTATAAGAGCAATCACAAATTTACACTCCTTGTCCTAGAATATGATACCCTGAACAAACGCGTTGGCAGCCATTCGATGCTAATCTGATCAGTAGCAATACTGAATCCTCCTCCTTCCTTCAGAACTTTCACTTATGGTTGCATCATCGGGAGAAATGCGCTGTTTCGTTACCCAAGATTTCTAAAATGTGTTTTCGGCTGCGTGTAGGATTGATTATGAGCGTATAATCATAAAAAAAGCTTTGTACTTCTGTGCTGCTTTAATGCTTGTCAAATGAATAGAACACAAGACAAAAATGTAAAATAAATGGATGGGAGAGAAGTAAGAATACAAAGACCACTACGCAGAGGTGCATGAATTTTAGGAACAAACTCGTACTAATATCATCTGTATCTATTATCTACAGGCTTTTTGAGTTGTCTTTCGCTTAGATATGAATGTAAAATGACTCACACCACTTGACCTGTCACTAAGACAGCTTAGTATTGACAATACACAGTCATGAAGCGTATCAGTTACTATGCCTTGGCACTAACCTACACTCATGTTAGTGTATTTCTATTTGTCAGATTGGCGCCCTTACATATCTTATCTCTTTATTAACCTCCTTCTACGGGTTACATAATGTAATACAAATTCTTCATAACTACTGAGAGAGAGAGAGAGAGAGAGAGAGAGAGAGAGAGAGAGAGAGAGAGAGAGAGAGAGAGAGAGAGAGAGAG
>JAUTXX010324830.1:3158-13659 GCA_032273605.1 Panulirus laevicauda | reverse complement strand
TTCTTTTGTCTGTTTCCTTGCGCTACCTCGCTGATGCGGGAGACAGTAACAAAGTATATAAAAAAAATAAATAAAATCTCATGCAGATATTCCTTCCTTTCCATAATTATAAGTACTCCACTGTCAGCTCTGTGGTGGAAACCTAAAGCAAATAATGAAATCTATTAACAAAGTATACCTCCTGCATTACGAATCAATTAACATATGGTAATATTATGTTGCAGGAAGTCACAGTAGTGTGTATGATCTAGTATATGCAAAAAAAAAAAAAAGGGGGGGGTGGGGGAATATGAAACATGATAAGTTCCCAAGTGACTTTCATGTTATGATCACATCATCCTGATAGAGACAGAAGACGTAGAACAGTCTGTTGATACACAAGGAAGAGATGTAGCTAAGATGCCATAGGTACACAAGTGTTACCGGATGATGGTGTTCAGATTGGTGTGTTCGGGTCTGGCAACGTGCCTGTCATAATTTTCTTTTTATTATGTGGACAAGAAAGAGAACTGTTAACAAATTTTTCCTGCATTAAAGCTATCCAATTTGTATAGACCTTCACTAATATCAATGTTACAATTCTTTATGTATTCAATACCAGAAGATTCAATGATATGCCTCGTGGTACAGGAGTTGCAGTTAATAACTGAACAGGCATTACTTCAGTCAATACAATGCCATAATTCTTAACATAATTAAGCATTTCATTCTTGTTCTGTTCTTATACCATATCTATGCTGCTTAAATCTAACATAAAGATCCTTACCAGTCTGCCCAAAATAAAACATATTAAAACGTTTACAAGTTATTGTGTAAACACAGCCCACAGAATTTTCTGGTGAATTCTTTATTAAGATATTCTTTACAATACTGTTATGCTAAAGGTCACATTTACATTAAAGGATTTAAGTAACCTGGGAAGTAATGTAAAATTATAACTAAAAGGGAGAACTAAAAGATTCTTGGTATCATGGGGAGGTTTGGGTTTAACTCTAAAAAATAATTTCTTTGCCAGCTTATGGAATTTATCAATGAAAGATCTAAGATATTTTAACTTGGATCCAGTAGAATATATCTCCTTAAATTCGTCATCAATAAATTCAGGACTGCATGTATATATGTAATCCCTACGAAACATCGACTGGAATAAATAATCTAACTCTTGCTATATTGAGCTGAGTACATGAATATATGAGAAAACATTGGTGGATTTCTGTATATGCTAAACTTAAACATGCTTCTATCCCTATGGATCATGCAATCTGAAAATGGTAACATATGATTATTTTCCACTTCTACAGTAAAGATAATAGAAGGTACTAAATTATAAAGTAAAGGGAGAAATTTTTGTAAATTTTCGTTTGTTGGCTAAACACGAAGAACATCATCTACATTCCTAAACCAAGCTACCTTAGAGGGTCAGATATCCCTCAGCAATTTTGTTTCAAAGATCTCTTAGCAATTTTGTTTCAAAGAATTCCATGTAAAGATTACTTAATACTGGTGAAAGAGGGTTACCTATTACTATACCAAATTTCTGAGCATAATATCTCCATTGAACTGAAATACACAGTCTTTTATACACAATGTTATCAATTCAATAAAAACAGAATTTGAAACAGGTAAATCAATATCATCCAAGACATCAAACAAATATTCTAAGAAGTCATAAACTGGAACTTTTGTGAACAAGGATGAACCATCAAATCTTACCAGTTAGAAATCAAAATCAACATGGATATCATTAAGCTTGTTAACTAAATCTACATTGTTCATGATATTAGAATTTGATATCTTACCCACTAGTGGGCCAAATAAAGACACTGATCATTTTGCTAATCTATATATGTGATGGATCCCAATGAACTCACTATATGTCTTGCCAGAAAGTTTGGTTTATGCGTTTTGATAAGTCCATACATATATGGCAATGAAGGGAACAATGATGAAAATCTTTCGATGAGAGAATACCTTTCAACAACTTCATTTCTTTTTATTAAAGTGATATTTAATAAAAAAAGGAATACCTTTCAACAACTTCATTCTTTTTTACTAAAGAGATATCTAATTAAAAAAGGATATGCATATGGAAATATTATGCATACATTCATCAGTCTACATACTGTACTGTATCTATGTCTCCATTCAAGAATCTTTTTCTTATGAATCAAACAATGCACCTACCTCTATAACTTTTCCACTCCGTCCTTAAATTTACAATAAATTATCACTGTTTTCATGCATGGGCTTGGGAAACAACACTGAAGGAGAAAATTATACGAGAACCTGATGAAAGTTTATGAGGTACTGAAGACTTCTGCTATCTATCCATCTATCTGTATCTAATGCCCACACCCTTAAGGAACTCCTATCAAGAAGGTGACCCTGGTAAAAGTCCCCACTTATCCACCCTTACATGTCTTCCTCACATACATCATTCCATGCATTCCTCAACCATTTCTCTCCCTCCTTTACTCTTCCACTCTGTTTCACCATGTCACAGGTGATTTTCCTCTCACAACAACCCCTTTAATCATATCATACAGTCTCCTTGTCAACTCCCAGTCTTGCATTCTTTCCACATGCCAAAACCACCTTAGAGTATAACGTTTTACCCACTCTATCACTCCATAATTCAATCCCTTTGCATTCCCCACCATACCAAATTTCTCATAATTAATCTCTTTGCATTCCCCATCATACCAAATCTCTCATACATCCCTTCATTATTCTACTAATTCCTTCTAGTTATACTCATGCTCCTCTCAAACAACACACTTCTACAACCAGGATTCCTGACCTCTGTGACTCATCCCATCTCTATGTTCTGGCTAAAGAGGTTAAGGTCAGGTAGACTATGCTGTCCCTTAATCCTTTCACCTCCACCCTTCAATATTCTATTAAGGGAACCAATAACTTTTCTGCCCTGTTCTGCTGTCACCCATATCTCCCCTTCCATATCACCAAACTTAACAGGATCAACGAAATACTTAATGCTTTCATCTCTTCCAGTCTTTCTTCCCCCATGGATATAACACAGTTTAATGCACTTTCTTCTAGCACTCTACAGGGCTTTGCAAAATCTATACTGTCAGTCTGTTTCTTTTTAAACACCTTTACTTTACTATCACTCACATTTACCTTCAATTGCCTATGTTTACAAACATCATAAAACACACTTACAACCTACTGCAACTCCTTTTCAGTCTCAGCAAACACAAAATCATCTGCAAGCAGGCTTGTCACTACACCATACCTCATCACCACACTCCATCTCTGCATGCACATTCCCTTGTTTTAATTTCATCTTTCTTGTCACTCCATACATATATATGTCAAAAAGCTACAGTGACATCACATAGCCCTGCCTCAAATTTCCATCCACACTTACACATGCATTTGCTCCTGTAAAGGTATTCACACCATCCAACAGTTGCCCCCCCTAGCCCATGTATCCTTAACACATCCCATAAAATATTCCACTCAACTCTGTCATATGATTTCTCCAGATCCATTAAGGCTACATACAGCTCCTTAACTTTCCCTAGATACTTTTCTACAGTCCTTTTTACTGTAAAAATTTGATCTTACACATTCCCTAAACTTCCTTAAAAAATCCCTTGATTCTCACTTATTCTGAATTCAGTCACTTCCATCACTCTATCTATCATCTCTCTTGCATACAATTTTCTTAGGATACTTAAAAGACTTATTCTCCCATAATTTGTACATATATCCTCAGAACTATTTCCTTCAAATAAAGGAACAATAATAGATTTCATCCAATTCTCAGGCAAAACATTCTGCTTCCATGCTAAATTACATATCAAATGCATCCACTCTATCACATTTTCTCCCCAATACTTCAATGTCTCATCCGTAATCCTATCCACTCCAGGTGCCTTTCCTACCTTCAACCTCATCATTCCCCTTTTTACCTCCTTTCTTTCTAAAGGCTCCTGTACTTGTATCCTTCTCCTTCCATCCTCCATACATATGCATGTACCAACTGCTGCCTCACCCTCTTCTACATTTATCAGTTCTTCAAAATACTCTTTTCATCTTCCTTTCACTTTCTCCTTTTGATCCAATAACTCCTCTTCCTTAATTCCCACATTTCCATTTCCATTTGTATATCCACCTCTTTCTTTTTTCACCTTCCTTCAGTGCAATTTCTTATTCTTAAACTTTTCACTCAACTCCATAATTTTCATCTATTCTTTCTTTGCTTTCCTCTATCAGCTTCCTAAGATTCCGCTTACAGATCTTATATTCCTCCCTCCTCTTTTGCTGAACTTAAACTGGTACATTCCTTTTGAACAATCTTCCACATGCTTTTCTCTTCTCTTCCACAGCACTTCTGATCTTGCCAATTCACCATTCATTTCTCCATTCATTTCTATACCTCACAACCTTGTATCCAACTTATAATCCTACAACCTTTAACAGCCTTCCTCTTTACATTCCAATCCAAGTGAGTACAATTTTTTGCAAATGTAAAATAATTTTAGTTCTTCCTCTTAGCACCTGCAGCCCAGCATGACAATCCCAGCTCTTCTGGATTCAAAAACAAGTGATAGGTACATGAAAATGAACACTATAAGAGGTTGCCTTTGAGAGTTTCTTATTCTCTGGACCTTTTATTCATAAAGGTTACGCTAATTACCTTTTAGCACAGTGATTGTTTGTGAAAGATACAAAAACAGGTACCACCCATCAGTTTAATCATTTGTAAGTTAATGGGGTTTTGATTTACTCATTTCCTTTAAGCTTTTGAAAAAGCCCCATGAATTAAAGAGCAATCAGTCAGATTTCCTATGCACAGACAGATGGCAGCTCCTAATGATAACTCATATGCTTTGTCTGAGAGTCAATCTGTGTTTACACCCTGCATGGGTTGCTTTTATGCATAAGTGCTCTTGTTTGATGAAATGTTGGTTGATATCTTATTTCATGATGGAAGCTCCAATCATGGATAAAGTCCACATATATGCCAGGCCTTAATTGAAATATAACAAGGTTACTGAAAGGAAAAAAGAAGAGATAAGGAAAAGCATCAGAGAATTTTAGAGGAAATTAAAAACCTATCCTTTAAAAAGTGCCAAGTCATAGATTTCTGCTGAAAAAAAGACACTAATGAAAACATTAAAGAAAATAAGCAAGGATGCTCTATTACATCATGAAGGCACTTACGAAAAATGAGTATAGCATTCTAAAGGCCAACCAGGTGGCATAAGACACTGACCCAAACCTTGAGAGTAGTGAGAGCTCTCTCAAACCTTAACCAAGTCAAGCAATGCTACAATGGTCTGCTTAAATAGTGAAAAAGTGCAGGGAGAAAAACACCTGAGGAGCATCAATCACTTCCCACTTCTTGCCTGGGAGTTCATTATCCTTCACTGGTCACAGTCTCCAATCAAATGTCTAAAAGGAACCCAAGTCTTCTACCAGTTTTGCTTGTCCTAGCAGAACTTATTTCATCATCTGAAAATGAGCCTGAAACCAACCTTTCCTAACCCCCAAACCATTACCAGCAAGCCTCTATCTAGAGAACATGACGAGCTCTTTAAGCATATGAACCTCCACAATTACTACTGCCTTCTCGCAGACAAATGAACTCATGGTTTAGTCTATCTACCCAACTACATCTCTGATGTCCATTCCCTCCAGGATCTCCCATCAAGGGGGTGGCCAAGGCAAAAGAGTCTCCACTTATTCCTTTCTTTACATGCCTTCCTCACATACACCTTTCCAAGCAATCTTTCACCACTTTTCTCTCTCCAGTGCTCTTCCATTCTATTTCTCAATGTCATAAGTGGTCTTCCTCTCACATCAACCCCTTCAATCGTACCACCATACACTCTCCTTGTAAACCCCACATCTTGCATTCCCTCCACGTGCCCAAACCACCTCCGAGTATAAGGTACAACGTTGGTCATGTTTTAGTAAATAAGTTCAATTTTCTATGAACTGACTGTAGTACTGTTAGTTTTAAATAAATTCTTTATACTAGCAAAATGAAAGGTATATCTCTAAGAAAAAATATTGGATTTTTTCATTTGGACAAAAAAATCTAGGCTGATTTTGACTAACCCAGAATGTAATCCTATTTTTCCCCCAAGAAGTTCTGAAGTTAATACTTCTGAAAGCTACTGAAGTATTTCCAGATGCAGTCTTGTTAACTTATACAGGAAACCTGTACTATGCTAAGGTGTTTGAGTCTTCTGTCTTGATATAAGTAAATCAATGAGTCACATGCATTCCTCAAATTTCTCTGCTGCAAAAAATTGTAGGTTTTGAAGGAAGCAGTCTTTGTTCATGAAGGTTCTACTAAAGGAGCCTGGGGGAGCAATCAAGTTTATTTCATTTGTAATCTTCTATGTCATCAAGAAAGTCTGACAGTCCTGACTGGATATCTAGGATGATATGCCAAAAGAGACATTTTACCATGACTATCAAAACAGGTTTGTTCCCTAAGTCAACTTTTTTTTTTTTAGAAGAAACTTTAGGCCTGGATAACTGATTCCCTTAAAAAATGTATTCTTTTGCAGGATTCTCACAGAAATGCTATTCTAAAATTCCAGTTTTTTTGACCAAGAATTAATTTCCCCCCAACCAAAAGCAAAACAATATAACCAAAAGCAAAATGATATAACCTTTCAATTACACTGAATTAACAAACCACTTAAATAATGTAAATCAATCCTCACTGTGCAAAAAACAATTTTTACTGAACAAGTGCAAATACAACACAATGAACTTTTACACATCTAACATATAATGGAAATATCTTTTATACTTGTTAGACATTTCCCATGTTAGCATGATGGGGCCAGGAACAAATGACCATTGGTCACACTTGCTCACAAGCCACTCTCTAATGTTCATATATAATGCACCACAACCAGAACCCAGCACCCACAGCCAAGCTCCAAAGACCATTCAATGGTTTACCATGGATGTCGTGTGTGTGTGTCTTGGTTCAGCCCACTGATGGGACACCTTCCCATATACCATTCCAATCCATTTTATTCCAGGTAAGCCTTTCACCCACCAGAATATTCAAACCACATCACCTCAAATCCTCTTTCACTTCACTCCTCCACCTTCTTCCTGGTCTCCTGTACAGCCATAAATACAATAAACCTAGTATCATACTGACCACCAAAAACCATGCCTTTTCATATACTTGTTTGCTGTTTCCTGCATAAGTGAGGTAGTTCCATTAACAAATGAAGAAAGCCTGCATTTCCTCACATCTGTTCTTTATTTAGCTGTCAAGTGCAATGCATCAAAACCAAAGCACTCATCTTTCAATTTTTAAATTTTGGAGAAACCTAGCTAATCTATCTATCTATCTATCTACCTCTGATGCCCATTCCCTTCGGGAACTCCCTCAAGGCAAAAGTTTCCAGAACTGGTGAACTCCAGTGCCACTTCTTAGCCTTTAGTGCCTTAACCTTCTACCTAATTTGTCTCCCTAATGTTCCTGCCTAATGTCATTAAATCCAAATTTACTTGAAGATATATCAAAATGATTTGAAAAACCAGATCTGATATCAAATGGACTAGTGACTTCATTAATCGGTAGGAAACAGCAGCAGACTATGGATTTACATACAAATACAATAAAAATATCTAAGGATCAACAGATGAGACATAATTCCAATAGCTTTATAGAGGTAAACCACAGATCTACATGAGAGTAATTCATCTTTAAAAGTGACAGAACACTGTCTTCAGATATAGAAGTGAATGATACAAGCCAATCACATCATAATATTAAAGGAATAACTACAGCAAACAGCATGAAAAAAAATGAACGTGAAAGAAATACAGGAAATGAGGACAACAGGATGAATGACATCAATATTTCAAAACAACAACTCAAACTGGAGAGACCACAGAAATAATCTTCAGAGTCAGTAGCAAATAAGATGCATACAATAGGGTTAATTCTTTGTCATCCACACAGTTTCAAAAACTACTGTACCTCAAAGCCTCTGAAAGCAATTCATCTTCCCCAACTGAGATGCCTAATGAAGAAAACACCTCAGCATCCACTGAAATAAAATTTGCACAAGATCATCATGCCACCAAGGATATTTAGAATAAAATGGATCTACCATTGCCTTCTTCCCCTTGCCCTTCCCACTGTTTTCTGCCAAATGGCAGCTGTAGGATACTGCAATATTCTAAAGAAGGATTCTGACTTAACATTCCAGCTGCATGTGCCTTTGATGCTTCTACACTTGAAATTCCTTAAAACTATGACCATTCTGATGAATCTTGTAAAGCTGCTTCTGTCTGTTTTCCAGCTAAATTATATTTTTGTAAGTCAGAGGCTCCAGTCATGGACAAAAGTACACATCATAACCAGACCTTAATTGAAATATAATAAAGAAGTTAATGAAAGGAAGAAAGAAGAGATGAGGAAAAGTATTTATGAATTTTGGAGAAAAAGAAAAACCTATCTCTTCAAATGTACTATATCAATATCATTGGGAAAGAAATGAGGGGGTAATGAGTTCCAAGGCTTGAGTGTAGGAAAAGAAACAGTTATCAAAACAACCCATCCTTGAGTTACCTACAGCCACACAGTAATTATGTGATGAAGTAGCTTACTGAGTACTGTATGATCCAGCTAAAGGTGGGCACACAAGCAGCCAGCTAATAAGGGTAAAACCCAAAGTAATACCTATAGAGGAGGGAAAGTGAACCAACACTGCAGCACAGGGCAAGTGGGTCAAGTTTTGAGGTTAGCCTGGAAGAGCTGATAAGTTGGATCACCTTCATTTAACTTTGTCAAGTGACAAAGCAGAACCATCCAAGATGTGAGAGCAGTACATACTCCATACAAGAATGGATCAAACCTTCATATAAAAGGAGTGACTGTTCTGAAGAAAGGAAATTTCAACATCTAAACAGGACTCCCAGTTTCTCAGAGGCAGCCTTAGCTATTTCTGTTAAGTTTGGCTTCCAAGAAAGGTTGGACGTAACAGTAATACCAAGTATGTTCACTGAGTAAAGCAGTGGAATTACAGATCCATTAAAGAAGAGGGGAAAGTTGTGATGAATTTCCAACAGAAAGATGGGCAAAAACTGACTCTTGCAGGCATTAAACTTAATCAGATTTTGTCTACTCCACTCAGATATCCTCTCATAATCCAGGTTTATTGAAGAAGTTGTGCCAAGATGAGAAGCAAATGTAAAGCGAGAAGGAGCAGATATGAAGGATGTAAAGAAATACAGCATTAAGTCATCAACATATGAGTGCATTTGGTTACTTGAAGAAGAAAGGAAATCATTGATAAGAAATAAAAAAATGTGCAGGAGACAAGACAGAGCCTTGCAGAACACTGCTGTTGATGGAGAAAAGGGAAGGGACTGATCAATCAACAACCACAGAGACTGAGTAGCCATAAAGGAAGCTAAACATCAGAGAGCAAAGTGAGGGAGGGAAGTCAAAAACAGAGGAGCTTAGAGATGAAACCATGATGACACATCCTGTCAAAAGTTTTGGATATACCGAGAACAACTACATGAGATTCTCCAGAATCTTTCAGGGACAATGACCAAACATTAGTAAGATAAAAAAGGACATCACAAGTAGATCTCATTTTAAAGAAGCCATCCTGGTGATCAGAGAGAAGACTGTGAGATTCAAAACGTCAGAGAATTTGTGAGTTGAGAAGTGATTCAAAGAATTTGGAAATAGTAGAAATCAAAGCAACAGGATGATAGTTAGAGGGTTTAACATGGTTACCCTTCTTTGGTATGGAAGGTACCAATGCATGCTTCCAAGAAGACAGAAAAGTTCAGGCTTTAAACAGTAGTGGAACTGATGAGCAAGCACTGGCGCAATTTCAGACACACACTCTTCCAGTGCATGGGGATGTTATTACATCAGGTCTATAAGCTTTGCATGAGTCGAGAGAGGGAGGCACTTTTCAGACAGTTCAAAAAGAGATTACAGGGAGGGGCATAGGATTAGTAAGAGGAGCATAAGGGGGTGAAGGAGTGTTAAAGTCATCCAAGGTAGAAGAAGAAGAGAAATGAAAACCAAAGAGTGTTCCTTTGTCAGCACAAAGACAGCTATAGTAGCATCAGAATAGAGAAGTGAGAGAAAGGTAGAATGACAAAAGTTGTTAGCCACGTCTCTGACTAAAGACCAGAAAGACCTATAAGCAGATGAAGAGAAGCAGTTATCGCATTTCCTTTGGATAAAGGAATGCTTAGCTTCACGGTTAATGCTGAATGAATGTTGGAGGAAGGAAAGGAAACTTTATCCAACCTTAATAAGCCTGATCTCTTGCCTATATTGCCTCATTATATGAACAGTTGAACCCTGGATTGGAAGAAGTGATAGTCTTAGAGGAAGTTGGAATATATGCTTCCATTCCTTAACAATTAATTCTGTTATGCATTTGGAGGATACAGAAGCATCACCACCTGAAAGCCAATAATCTACACAAAGAAAGTTATACAAGAATTTTCGTCA
>JAUTXX010324721.1:0-13659 GCA_032273605.1 Panulirus laevicauda | reverse complement strand
GTAAAGATATTCCCTCAAAGGCCCAGTCCTCTGTTCATAATGCTACCTCGCTAATGCAGGAAATGGTGAATAGTATGAAAGAAAGAAAAGAAATATATACATATATGTGTGTATATGAGTGGATGGGCCATTCTTCATCTGTTTCCTGGCACTACCTCGCTGACACAGGAAACAGCTATTGAATATAATAAAAAAAATAATAATGCTTTGAAAATGATATTGATGACATTGTTCAATGAGCTTTATAGCATTAAATCTAGATATGCTCTATTATGAGCTTTGTGTACCATCTATGTTCTTTACATATCAGAAACTGAATTTTTCCATCACAAATCATGTTTCTTTAATTCCATAGCTAGTGATTAGAATAACATTAATTGAAATAAAACAGTCTTTATAAATTGCCCACAAGTCACTGTATTGCCTTAGCATGAATTATTCACTGAGAATATGTTTTTCTTTCTTGCCTGAATACACTTATACAATGATAACAACTTCTTTAGTCACAACAATGTAAAGATAGGAAGATGGACCCTAAGCATGGGTATTTTGACATTTTTTGTAGACCTTGGTACTATAGCAGAAATTATGCAAAATATGAAACATACTCAAAGCAATAAGAAAAAAGCAACTGACTAAGCTATCTTGACAGGAAGAAAAGATTGGATATAGGGATTTAAGGGAGGGGATAATTAAGGATCCAGGAATCAAATAGGACCAGGGTCTAAGTTGTGTCCTGGGTCAGGCTAGAAAAGTATATATTACCTGTTCCAGCATTTACCACATTGAATAAAACCCATCCTTGGTTTTCTTAAACTATTGTCATATGAAATATGCACTAGTGACCATGCATACTGGGTTCTTGCTAGGGAAAAGTGTGGTAATGAAATGACACAAAAAGATATTTAGAATAGTTCATGTCATGGCTTTTTGTAGGACAAACAATATTTCACTGGTTGAAAGTAAAAGACAGGGCCAAAACACCTTAACCATTATCTTAGAATAATTGTTCTGTGGATTAGGCATCCTTGTTGTAGTACTAGAAAAAATGGAAGTGCCAGAAGTGTTGTATCACTCCTTATGTGCAAGTTAAGTGTACCTCAGGGAGATTACTTTTATACTGCAGTTATTAGAAATTGCAGGCTTCTGGGCTCTTCCTTTAAGTGAAAGATCTTTGTTTTTTCTCCAGCTCTTACTGGCTCTGAGGGTCATGTGAAATTAAGTTAATCAAAACAAAGAGTTTTTTAAGAAATTAAGTAATGTTCAGAAGTCTTAGTAGTGTCAGCAAAGGAAAAAGTTTCTTGAGTATCACCATGTTGTTCATTGTACAAGTGATTTTACTTTTTTCAAGTTAAACTTAACATAGTCATATTTGTGTGGAATTGTGTACATTTCTAGGAGGCAATTTGTTTACAGGTTGGTAACTAATAATTTAAACCCTTTTTATATGTATTTGCTGAAAATGAAAGTATCATTTTTGAAAAATGTTAACACTCCTGGCTGAGAAGTGTTGAATTGCTGGCTAGAATTGATGCCTAGAATCATCTTTTGCACTCCATTCTAGGAATCCCAGTCTTACTTTCTGCTTCATGAAAACTAAGCTACTGGGTTCAACTTAACACTAATATCTTTTTTTTTTTACTTCTTGACCCCTTCAAAGGAGAAAAGTATGAAAATGACCACATGGAAATATGGAGGATGTTAGTCGAACAATACAAATCGGTTTTCTGCTCAAAATGCAACAAGAAATTAGATAGTGATCTAATTGATTATGATAAAAATGCATTCATAGAGATTGAAAAGTTGGAGGATGATGTAAAGAGCAAATATACAGGACTTAGAAAATTTAGTTCCTGAACATGATGGAATCCAAGCCATCTTCCTGAAGAAGACAAAAACATGAATAGCAAAACCAATGGCATTATTATTGAAGCAAAGTCTGAATGAAAGTAAAGTTTCAGACGTTGATAAAATGGCATATGTAACACCAATGTGCAAAGGAGGATCCAAACTAATGCCCAGGCATTACAGGCCAGTTAGCTAGACTTCATATGACAACTTTTTGAGGAATGATAAAGGAGACAAAGAACATCTGATCAAGAACTACATAAACAAAGGCCAACTTGGATTTGTAAAAAGAGTGTGGTTGAGAATACTGATGAGGGTATGCTGAAACGGTCTGGATATATGGAGAGAATGAGTGAAGAAAGGTTGACAAAGAGGGGAGAACAAGGAGACCTGATTGGAGATGGAAGGATGGAGTGAAAAAGATATAAAGCGATCAGGGCCAGAACATGCAGAAGGGTGAAAGACATGCATGGGATAAAGTGAATTGTAACGATATGGTATAGTGGGCCTGTAGTACTGTCATTGGACTGATCCAAGGCACAAGAAGCATCTGGGGTAAACCATGGAAAGTGCTGTGTGGCCTGGTTGTGGATAGGGTGCTGTGATTTCATTTCATTGCCTGTTTTAATGGACTATCTAAAGGGAAGGGTGAGCCATTGTTTCAGTTGTGTGATATTGTATTGCATGCATAGTGTCAGGGTGTAGGGATGCAATTGTAAAGTCATCTTCATTTGAAAGTGCTTTAACACTGTGGGCTTCAAGAGGTTATGGAAGGTCATGTGGGAAGAGACTGAAGAGGGCTAGAGTTTGTCAATGAGACTACTCCTTTCTGTCCACCGACAATGATACTACCTCGCCAAAGTTTGTATACATATACTGATAAACAGTATTTGTGTGAGTATACCTATTTTTTTCAGTATGAGGGCAAATGAATTGTACTTTAAAATTGTTCAATGTACTTTATATGCAGTAAAGCAGATGTGATTCTTTTCTACAGTTGATGTGTTGATAAAAGGAGCTTGTAAGCCCTTTCATATGCTCATATGTGGTTGTTTTATTTGAGCATCATTCAGTAAGATTTTTTTTTCTTTTTTGGAGAGGATATAATATAGGATGTCTGATCTGAACTGTAACTTAAGAAAACTTTTGTAACATTGCTGGCCATATCATCCTGATGTTTCTCTTATGTTTAGAACACAAACTCATGATAAAAGTTCATCTGTTGGTCCGTAACATAAAGTGGTTCTCATATGACCACAAATGTATTTCTGTAACTGACTCATCCTATTAATTTCCAATATAGCCTGCTAGCAACATTTGGGTCCTATTTCATCAAACAAAGGATCTCTCTGTGTTTAACAAGAAGTTTACGTTCATTTTGCTTCACCCTGTCAAGAATATATACCTGTGTAGGTTCAAATATCATCAACGATCTCAATATATCTGTGGAATAGACAAGCTTTTTTCTTAGGTCTTTATTATGTACTGTTGATTATAAATCTTTGCAGTAAACAGCATTGAATGTTTGATGAGGTGGAAGGATTATGTAAAGAATATTGAAATTGAATTATCAGTATGTGCTTTCATAAACTTTAAAGACAGATTTTTATGGAAAGAGTGAATTGAAATGTATCAGGAACTAAGGACTGTAGTGTTAGATGATTTTGCTGAATTGTAATACTTCAAATTTTTCCTCTACTTATATGCATGCACCTTTTATATTTTGGTATTCTTCCACTGTGTAAAATAACACGAAAGGTGCGTGTAAAAAAATACTGATAATTTGTATGGTATGTCATGCAAGTCGAGCTCATTAAGTGATTAAGCTAATATTAGTGATGACAGTAACATGTAAGGTCAGCTGTATGGAACATGGCTGCAGCAATAATATCAATTTTTTGAGGTTGAATATTTTCACATTAATCATTTCTTAATTATGAAAGTTCATGTGAGTAGATTTGATAGAATCTATTTATGCACACTGCTAACAGATGGTTTCAGTGTTAGTGTGTTAGTATGACCAGAGGTACTGTGCTTACTTCTATAGTAAGAGCTTTGGCAAGGACACCCTATCTTTTTTGTTTTCAATAATTGTGGAATTAATTCATTATCTTCTTAATAGGATAACTAAATACTCCTTGTTCTGTATCATAGAAATTCATATTGGTGGCAGGAACCACTTTTTCTTTCACTTTGTTTTCAGTTTCAAATCAACTATCCTATATCTTGATCTTACCAGAGAGTTTCATATTCAACTTCCTTCTTCCACCTGATTAAGTTATTGATATAGGAAGCCAAAATTCAACATATTTGTTCTCTTTGGTTACCCAGTAATATTCAAATATCTTTACCTGATTTGGCACAATAAATACTATATTTTGAAAACTTCCAGTATTCTCAAAACATTATATGTGAATAGTATATGTCATTGGGAACACATGAACACTGGTTGGTTTAGTCAAAGATCCAGACCTTCTACATTATGGTTGCAAAGGGCAAGGGAATGCTTTATCAAATCAAATCATCATCTTGCACAATTCTAGTTCCAAAGTCTAAATCTAAAATCCACTAAATGGTAGCTACTTTGGTGGTAAGCATTTATATTAATTACACTATATATTAAAGCTTGTCTGGAATGAATTGGGCATAATCAGTAATTGACAGCACGTGGATGTGATTCTTATCATGATTTGGAGTGAATCTTGGTAGCAAGGGCATGTTCTGAAATGAAGGCTATATTTACTCAGGTGAAAGAATTGTAAGTAAAAGCTTTATGGAATCTCCATTTTCTATTTTCTAGCACTCCCAGGGATGAATAATGAACCTCATCTACGATGTTCTTATAAACTAAATGTACAAGCCATTTTAACAAATATTTAGGAGGGAGTTTAATAAATTCAGGTATTAATCAGTCATGTTTTGTACAATATAGCTTCATTTACCTCATAATTATCAAGCATGTGAAACAGTTCACTTCTGCACAGTTGGCCCTAACACTGTCACCAAAAATCTACTTAATTAGGTATTGCAGATTTGGAAACAGTCTTTGAAATAACATGTTCAGTTGCCATACAAGTAAAGAAGTTGTATTGCTGTAGTGTCAAATTGTTATTATTCAAATTTTTCTCTTAATAAAATATGAGCAATGCATGGGCCACTGTGCTTGGTTGCAAGAAAGTGCATGATAGTTGTTGAGTGATTTACTGAATGTCTTTTTTTTATGTAATTTTTTTTGGGAAAATCAATTACTTAGAAAGCCATAATGTTAGGGTTCATGCACCTTATTTAAGATAATGAATCCTAAAAGCATTGGCTCTGTTAATTTGATTTTCTCCAGGGTTCTCAACTCTGAAGTTTGGTGTTATTTTGGAGCATTTTGCAGTTGTCATGCAACATAGTTGAGAAAACTAACCATCACACTAATTTTACCAATATCTACTGAACTTGACTGAAATTTGTCTTACTTGCATGACTTCTTCAACATACTGTATTATTTTGTCATCTTAACATAATTATGTCACCCCTTTGTAAAAGGGGAAGAATCACTGCCTAATAGATATACATTCACCAGTAATTATTGCGACTGAACCTATAAAAGGTGAGGAATTTCACATTGCTTTCATTTTAAGTAATGCTGTGACGAGTGTTTTTAAGTGAGTATTCTTGAACTGTAAGGGATACTGTGGTTTGTTGTGGGTACTTTTAGCAGCTTGGGGTATATTAGTATGAGGTAGAGCTCAGGGTATTGCACTTTATATATATTAAATTCTATAAGATCCAGCTTTAACAAGATGCTCTCACAGAGCTCATCATTGTAACAAGATATATCTAGTACAGATGTCATACAGATGTAGAAAAACATTATTCTTATTCAACTGAACCCATGTGGTTTTTTATGTTCAGAAATCATGTGTGAAGTACTAATTGATTTTACATTATGATTCTTGACATTAAGTTGTAAGGTGAGTTGGTTAATCAGCTGTCTTGGACCCAAGTGGGTTGGCATCTCTCTCACAAAGAAAATGTTTGAATTCAGCTCTAAAAATGAAAGAAAACTGAAGTTGGTCACTTCAGACAAAGAAATTCATATATTACTAGGAAGGAAACACAACATATTTTTTTGGTCTCCTTTGCAGTCCTTAATATGCAAGCTCTCACTTTGGAGAATTGTCTCAAAAAATATTTTAAGCATTGGCCTAAGATCTGTAACAGGATGGACATCAGTAGTGTATAAATTTGAAGTTATCTTAATTAAGGACAGTGAATGATGATGTGGCCAACTAACAATTTAGATTTAATCAAAATCTACAATGTTCGATTTTTATTTATATATTTATTTATGTATTTATAATTTCTTTCTCACATGTTCTAGTGGGCAAATGACTTGCTTTTCTTCTATCAATCTATTTATTTATAATCATTACTCCAGGGATGGATCAACTGCATACAGCCTCTGCAATATCTTTTTTAATATTTGAAAAACAGAAAGTATGCAACTAGAAACAGATTATATACCATTAGATTATTAACATGAGGAGTATGATGCTTTGACATTTATCAGGTGTATGTATTAGGTTATTTACTGTTTTCAAGCAAGTCTCTTCAAAACCATTTTTGATGAAAATTTTTGGTGACATAGATTATTACTCAAGATCTTGAAGAAAGACCCTTGACCCACTTATATTTTGAGAATGCTTTAATCAATTTATTATTAAGATTTAGAAATGTTTTTCAAAACCCTGGATTTTTTTTCTGAAGGCAACACAATAATAAGATGTTTCGTTTTTCATTACATTGTGTTCAACCTTCCCACTTTTATTCAATAGGGGTTAATCATGTACTAGGTTTATATGTTGAACATCACTGAATTACTTTTTTGTGTCTGGATTTATCATTAGTAGGTTTTCCCCAAACTAATACAATCACAGTTCTTATTTTGATCAGAAAATAAGAATTCAAAATTTCATTATATAGAATTAACTGTGTAGAACTAACTTTGGTTCATTGACAAGTGACCCAAGTAATTTGAGTTCATTTTGCCATTTTTCTGGTTCCATTAACAAAACACATTCAGAAAAGGGTTTGTGTCTTATGTTTTACTTAATAATAGCATGTAATCTTTAAGGAAGTATTAAACCAGATGTTTCATAGACCAGATATGAATGAGTAGCTTGTATTATTATTGTGTGTAAATATGGATCAAAGTCATTTATTAAAGCAGAACACAGTGATGCCTATGCCAAATGAAACAAAAATTTTCTCTCTTCAGTCTGTTGGTCACCATAGACAAGGTTAATTGGATCATTAATATTATGGCCATTAGATGTTATTAACTTGTCATTATAGACTTTTGTTTAATAAATTTTCAGACATTTAAATGATTATCATATGATTACTGTCATAGAAACAAAGATTTGAGTATTTAACATTTATCATTATTTTTTCATTCAGCATATTGGCTGATTTCTCTGCACATTGATTTTGATTTGAAAATCATTATCTTGATTGTCAAAGATTTTGTATTCATATGATACATCAGACACAAGTAAAGACTGGCAAAATTTTTAAGATGTATATTGTATTTTATTTTATGTTTTTATAGGAAAGCACTAAAAACAGTAATGTTATGGATTAGCTCTTATTAGTCCTAACCATTTGTTTTGTACAATATTGCTTTTTGATTTAAGCCAAATTATGGAGTAAAGCCCATTTCAGAATCTTATTACATATGTTTCATCTTATTGCTAAGGAGTGTATCCTTTACCTTGTTTTAAGTTCTAGAATCACTTATGGACAGTCCAAGCAACGAATTGATTCTTTGACTATCTTGGTCATGTGAATAACATAGAAAATAATCCCAGGTGCAACTGATCAACATCTTATGAAGTATTATTGTAACTTTCCAGGGAATATTTTTGGCATTTGAGAAATTCCCTAAAATCTTAAATATTTCTTATAAGCACAGTTGATTGATACCTGGTTTGTTAAAATGATGTTGTCCATGACTACTTCAACAAAGATTTCTTTGGTAAGGAATACGATTACTAGTAACTGGTATGATCTTGAAACAATAATGGCCATCTGATATGAAGTTAAGTTACTGATGTGCAATGCAAATGTGTTTGATATTCTTCCTGAAGCTTATGTATATGTCTGTCCCATCCATATTGCCAATGTTTTATTGTTAAAAGTTGCCTGACACACAGTGTGCTAGCACAAGACTGAAGCTTTTTAGAAGACATTTGCCTTATATATAGTAAATATATGATTTTTATATGAGATGTAATGCTAGGGAAGATTCAAATTTGTGTCTTGAATATATAACAAGGTACTTTTCTCACACCATTGTAATGGTAGGTAGTTTTGTATGAAAATACAGTTACAATACTTGGTATATATTCTCATTTTACCCTCTTTAGTGCATGGCGTTAGAACACACTGCTTTACTGTACGTGTTGCACATTGCTAAACATAGTAACATTGGCTGAATGCACTTACTCATCACAGATGAGCCACCTGTCATGTTGTCATGGA
The DNA here is from genome assembly GCA_032273605.1 of Panulirus laevicauda. Taxonomy (NCBI): domain Eukaryota; kingdom Metazoa; phylum Arthropoda; class Malacostraca; order Decapoda; family Palinuridae; genus Panulirus; species Panulirus laevicauda. The sequence continues at coordinate 5,277 of JAUTXX010324721.1, read as the reverse complement.
CTGACTGTCAGTGAGAATATGAAAAATCAGAATACAGATGTTTGGAAATCACAAGCCACTGCCTTGTCCAAGTGGTTGAAGCTCCAGATCTTTAGTTTTAGATACACAGGGTTTTACTTTACACCAAATATAATTGATATGAATTACAAACCATAAACTAAAAAAAATCTGATTACAAGTATGGATGAAAAACTAGAATTTTTTTGAGCTTATCTCTCCAAAGACAGTAATCCACTAAAAACAAAATCACAAACAAGCATTTGAACTCTGACCTCAAGCAGGACACCAGAATTTAAAAATCCAAAGAAAATGATAAGATCAACCAAATTTTACACTGATGATACAAATCAAAAGAAAGGTTCTTAAGACTGTCATACTGTACTGCTATTTCTTTTTAAAGTTGCAATACTATATCTCATCAATATCTGGTCATACAATGTAAGTGAGTTTTAGAGAAGCAGGAATTCCACACCTTTAGTCTCAGTCTCTCTCTCTCTCTCTCTCTCTCTCTCTCTCTCTCTCTCTCTCACTGACATGGCACAAGCAAAATATGCTCCAATCAGTGCCATTTCAAGTGAAAGGGAAAAAGAGGAAGAAAAAGAACATATAAGGAATGTGAAAATTAATCAGGGCCCTGCATATGTTAATTGACCTTTTAAAAGTAGAAAAGTTAGAGAATGAGGGAGAGATGGAGAAAAATAATTCCACAACTTAGATATATGAGGGAATGAGGTATCACAATGGTCAATCCTTGAATGACTAGTCTTGTTGGCAGGGGCATGTTTAGACAGCTCATGAGTGCAGTGCTAGAAAAAATAACTGTAAAACAGAGAAGGCAGGAACATTGCAGTTTATATAAAGGAATGGTTGGAGGAAAATGATGTGGAAAATTTTGAAACAGGGCTTTTGGGTCCACTGATAATAATAGAGAGGTAAATGAAGAACCACCTTAATACATGGGTATGGGTGTAGATATGAAACAGCTGCTTACAAGAAGAAGGGTGGTAGTTATACACCTCACCTTTCCAGCTTTTTGAAACCACAGCTCCCTGTCCATATCCAGGCCCCACATGCCTTTCCATGGTTTACATTCACATACCCTGTGTGGTTCAGTCCATTGATGGCACGTTGACCCCAGTATACGACATCTTTCCAATTCACTCTTGTTCTATGGTTCACTTTCCTGCATGTTCAGGCCCTGATCACTCAAAATCTTGTTCACTACATTCTTCCACCTCCAATGTGGTCTGCTCTCTTTATTCCCTCCTCTTCTGACACATATGTCCTCTTTGTCAACCTTGCTTCACGCTTTCCCTTCATGTCCATAACATTTCAACACCCTCTTCTGCTCTCTCAACCACACTCTTTTCATTACCACACATCTCTCTTCTGACCTTGAAGCTGTAACAGTGTTTGTAGGCTAGACTTGTGATTTAATTCGGAAGAAAGATGTGAAGAGTTGTCTGGGAATCTTTCCCCACATCTTCCCGGGGGTATTTTTAGTGTTTCAAAAATGGCACTTTTGGAAGACCAAGGATGGAAACCATTGAAGATGATCATATATATATGTCCAAGACTAGCATCTCAAAGTACCATATGGGAAAACATGAATAAAATGGAAAGAAAAGATGGTGTATATGAGACATAATATTTTCTGCATGATGTAGATTGGCATGCATTGCTGTATGTAGTATTGTAGCCTGCATAATTGTGAAAGTAAGTAGGTCAACAAAAGCTTTCCCAGGTGTAAGGGCACTGGGTACCCCTTTATCCTCAATTGGCTTGCAAAATGGCATAACTGAAAGACAGGTGCACTGGAAGGAAGGGGACAATTTTATCCCCACTTTCAACAAAATATAATGCCCTGATGTTGGTTAGTAGGTATTAAAGCTTTAAGTGGTTATGGATACGCCTAAATCTGAATGAAATGGAAGGTAGGGGATATTTTGCCATCTTTTTAAATACCTAATTTATCCACTATTACTGTAAAAGAATTTTTGACTTTTACCGTATTTTTTATAAATATTTAATCAAAACAATCAACATTACCCCATTATATATTATTAACAAAAGTAAATGAAAAAGTAAAACATATACTGTTGATACATGTTAACAGATAGTAGACGGCAGGCAGCCACCCCAAGGAAGTACTTGTATTAGTGAAGACTGAAGACAGGAAAATGAGCCATTACTACGGTGGCTGTCAAGTTCCTCCCCAGGTAGGTTGTAGGTGGCAGGTAACCACCGATCAGAGAGGTAACTATCTTAGGGTATCGATAGGGCTAGTGACGGCCATGTAATGAATCAGCATCCCAGTAGCTGTCAAGTTCTACTTTACTGAAGTAGGTAATTAGTGGCAAGCAACCACGGATCAATGAGGAACTACTCTTTGGGCATCGGGAGAGTTAAGTGGCAGCTACCGAGTCGTATTACATTGGCTGTCGAGTTCCCTCCCATTTTGCACAGGTATGTAGAAAATGTAAGGCAAACATCGACCAGGGAGGTATTAAAAGCCAGTCCTTGTTGGAAGGGTTACTCTATGGCGGCATAACAAGCCACCGCAAGAGTGGCTGTCAAATTACCTTCCCTGGCCCAGGTTACTGTCTTTTTCTTCCTCATATAGATTCATTTGGTAGCATTCAGACGGCAAACACACTCTCCATCGTGCATAAAATAATGTGTAACTCAACTACTGTATTTTGTAAATTAAATTCTTCAGTGTATGCTACGCGTAGGTCATTGTTTCATGGCAATAGCTTGTCAGACGTAAAGGAAGTTTGAGAAATGAGACTCTAACAAGTGCATGACTCCCCACACCATATAAGTAGGTAATTACAAGTATTTATTACATTACAAGGATCCGATGGGGTTGTGGTACCGAGGTGTTACATTGTAACATGTTACCTTACATGAAAAGTTAGGTCTTCTGTGCTAAAGCTATTTGGAGGACAATTATCGACTAACTTTTACTTTTCTGAAATTAGTTAAGAGTTTCGTGACAGAGGTCAAAATCATTCTGATGATTCTGTGTAAAATTTATTTGTTGTACCGCTCTGTATTATGTGGGGTCCATGCATCCAAAAATTCTTTTAGTATCTCCATTAAAAAAATCATCACATTCACTTTATTATTTCGACCCAGTAGTATTTAATACGAAAATTTATAACTACAAGATTTTCTTTACCTGAGGTCATTTGAAATTCTTTTTGAGCGAATGCCCTGATTTGAGTTGTCCATTAAGAATTCTCATGACCTCTCAACAGCACTCTTAATTAGTTTATTTGAATGATAATTTCACTCTTAATAAGTTTTATTTACTGATAATTTCACTCTTAATTAGCTTTCTTTACTGATAATTTCCCATGGCGTGGAAGACAAACTTCCTCGCCAAACAGAGTTGTAAAAGCCAAATTCCCGGTAGCAATAGAATGTTTGTCTCGTCAACAATGCCATGAATTATAATTTACCCTAATTTACCGTCAAATTTATTGAGAAAATGTGTTGGGGTAATAATCATTTACGAGATGGTTTGAATTTGGGACCACGTGAAGAACCAGGCTGGAGGGACATAAACAAACCCACGCGGTAAGATGAGTGGGGTCACTAATTTACACTTTATATGCCTACTTTCCTCTTTATTTTCTCCGATTATTGTCTAACTCTTATCAACTTGGTATAATCATGATACATACTTGTTATTCTTAGTCTCATAATAAGCGAGGGAAATGTGAAAGATGTGGCTAATGGTATTGGAACTTGTCGGCGACATTAGCGATTGGTTGGAAAATCAATCATTCATGCAAATGGTGTTTGTGGTGTTCATGGCTAGTATTCTGTTGAGAAATACGGAAATTTTAAACTCATGGGAGGTAGAAGTTAGTTATTTATTTACTGCATATGGTTAGGAGTAATCTGTGGTTCTGGGGGAGGATTGGAGGCGAGGGTGTGTGTGTGTGTGTGGAGACCTGGGGTGCCATAGGACCAGAAGCATCTCTTGGTCGTCCACGTCTACATACTTCATATTTAGAGCCATTTGACACATGTCACTTTCAGACCTCTTTCCATAAACACCTTTGACCGCTTTCCTAAGGATTTTGTCCTCCCAGCTGATGTCAATACTGTGATAGAACTGGTAAAAGGTTTGGGTGGTGTCATGCTGAAATGAACGGAAAATTTTTGTGGCATGTTTCTCTATATAGAAATGACAGATTTATTTTTCTCTCATTCTTAGCATATCACAGTTAAGCTCTCGATAGAGTAAGGCAAGAGTTGGAAGATGATGGAAACATGTTGCAAGAGAGAAATGAATGTTTGAAGATACTGGCACAATCTGTTTCCAACACACACTAGTATATCATGAGTTGTCTTATATGGAAAAGTAGTAACGTTAATTATATTCCTTTATTATGTATGATACAACTGCTCATGTCATGTATAACTCAAAAGAGGTGGATATTTTTTATTTGGACATGAGATGGATATGGTTAAGATTAGTACCATGATTTTGTTGTTACCATTGGGGGCTAAACACTTTGAGATTTTCCATAATTGATTTTTCCTGATTGTTATCACTATTTTGGGGAAGGATAGTGACACCTCAGTGTAACGAATACGTTACATTGGGTTAGATATATTCATGGAACAATTTAACCTTATCTAATGAGTCGTGAGTCTTGTCTGGTTAAGATTATAGTTTAGTGCTATCGCCTTTTAACAGTGGAACCTATTAAAAACCACAATGGAATGGTTGGATTTATTGTGGAAGTTGAAACAAGACTCGGAACATGATTGCTTTATGTTGTCGTGTCTTGATGAAGAGAGGGGGGGGATGTGGGGTAGAGTAATGTAGAGAAGCATGAACCAACAGACCGTAAGAATGCCTTTAACCAACTTACCCTAAAAGCCAAGAGATATATTTTTTGTTATGAAATTGATATATGATTTCTATGGTTTTGTGTTTAGTTTTTGGGCAATGTGTGTGTTTATTTGCCCACAGACATCTTCATTGCATGAACTACTTCCAATACTTGTTCTTTTAATGGGATGCAGCAGACAACAGTTTTGTTTATTTTTATTACTGAAAAATTTGGTAAATCTTGGCTCTCAGGGGAAGTTAGGTGAGATATTGTAGCTGTGGTTTCTAGAAGTGTTTTCAGTTTCACTTTACTTAACCCCACATTTTCCCTGATGTTCGTAGCCCTTCCCACTATTGACATTTATTATAGGATTAAGATAAGAATCCCAATTGCACTTGATCAATGCTCCGCCATGAATGTT
>JAUTXX010324388.1:0-13662 GCA_032273605.1 Panulirus laevicauda | reverse complement strand
AGTTTTGCAGATCTGAGTTGAAATAGTAATTCATAAGAGAGGGTTGCTGTGCTGGCCATCCAAGGTGACGTCACGAGGGGGTGGAGTCAGGCTGTTAATGGTCCTTAGTGATGTTTCAGAGCACCGCCTACCGATGGCGTCACCAGGGACACAGCAACCCAGTCTTATGATTAATTGGCGTCTGTTTGTATGTGCACAAGATGGGTGGTGGGGGTGTAGGATGGAGGAAAAGGAGGAGGTGTAATTCTTGACTTTGACCAAGATTCCCTCCAGTCGTTGCTTTATACGTAATCACTATGTGCCATTTTATTATGAGGCACATTTTTCTACCAGTCCCTCTTAATATTTGGTTGAGTCACTACTATGCAGGTTTTTGTGGCAGAAATTGCACTAAAACTTCAGTGAGGATTGATGCATGGGTCAGTTTCTCAGTTACTACCATTGTGTGTGGATCTGTGTAACTTATGCAGTTTGGATATACCTGCTAATGTGATTTTCCTGTAACCCACTGTATTTGCATTTGCTTATATGGCATCCAAACATCCAGCAACATATTCTACTTCAGAACGAGCAGTTAAAAGGAAGAAAGCCTTACTGACCTTAAAAATGAAGCTAGAAATCGCATATTGATGCTGGAAAGAGAATATGAGTGCCATAGAAAGTGCATCCAAACTTTTGTAAGGGTAGGTGGATGGAGTAAGCATGGGTCATGGGTAGGCACATCACGTTCCTGCTAATATGATTTTCCTGCAGTCTTGTGTGTGTTGATATGACATCTAAAACATCTCCTACTGCCCCAGAACCAGCAGGTAAAAAGAAGAGAATCATTCTGGCAATAGAAATGAAGCTAGAAATCTTATGATGCACTAATGCTGGTGAGGAAGCATCAGCACCTGGGCATGCTTACAACATAGATTAATCTACAATCCACACATGAATGCAGAGAAAATCTGAAGCACTGATGTCCACTTTACTACACTGTTAGCCAAGGTAACCATAAGGGTTAAAAGTCCACTTATGGGGAAGATGGAAAAAATGCTCTCATTACACAGAGCATGAGATGAAGAAAAGCAGTGTTAGTAACCTTTAACTCAGCTCTAGACCTATGAAGATTTACAAGTGTTTATGTAGAGAAGACAATGTAGATGAGCAAGATTCATTTCAAGCAAGTAAAGGATGACTAGATAAGTTTATTTAACATAGAATCTGCCAGTGCTGACCACAAAGCTGCTGCACACATCTCATTTTCTTTGTGTTTATTGGTTTGCTAAGTTTGATTTCTTTTATGGAAGGTTTTCACAAAGTATAACCCCCACATAAAGTAAGGAATGATTTTATCAATTTTAAATTCATATGGTTTACTTAAAACCTAACTTAACCTAACCTATTTCTCCTTTCTTCTCATATTTGGTACATCTACAAACATCTATAAACCCAACTGGAATTACTGAGCAAGATGAGCAATCCTCACTTGGCTCCTTCTGAAACATTTTTTTTACTTGATCACCATTTCCCATCTTAAACATTTTTTCAGACATTTTTGAGAGCAGACACTTCATCCACATATCCTCCACTACTAATACCATTCTGATGCTCGGTACATGCCTTCACCCTCTCAATCACTACCCTCCCATACAACTTACTAGCTATACTCAAAAACTTACAGCTCTTTAGTTTAAACACTAAACTTTAACCCAAATACCTTCATACAATGGCAATATACATGCATTTCAACAGTCCTCAAACACTTCACCATGATTAATACATACATTTGATATCCTTACCTACTAATTAACAACACAGTCGCCTCCTTTCTTAATAAATTCAACATCAGTATCACCCTTTCCAGATGCCTTGCCACATTTCATCTTACATAAGGCTTTCATCACCTGTTATCTCTTCACCAAACCATTCTTCATGACTCTCTCACTTAGCATACCACCCCAAACAAAGCACCGTACATCTGCAACCCTACCATCAAACACATTTAACAATCCTAAAAAATATTCACTCCATCTCTTTCTTACTTCATCACTACCTGTTATCACTTCTCCTTCTGCCCCTTCACTGATTTTCCCATTTGTTATCTTGTCTTTTCTCTGTTTACCTTCTTCCAAAACAATTTCTTAATCACCTTAAAATTTACTGATACTTGCTCACTCAAACTCTCATTTGCCTCCTCTTTTCAATTCCTGCACCTTCCTCTTGACCTGCCACTTTCTCTTGAAAATATCCCAACCATTTGCACTTCTTCCTTGTAATTAATGTCCAAATGCCTCTCATTTCTCTTTCACAAACAATATCACTTCTTCATACCACCACTCACTACCCTTTCTAATCTACCCACCTCCCACCTTAGCATGCCATCACTGCTTTTCTAAATACCTCCCATGCCTCCCCACTCTCGTTGTTTCATTTACTCTCACCTTCTGCCATTCTACACTCAATCTCTTCTGGTATTTCTTCACACAAGTCTCCTCACCAACCTCACTCACTCTCTCCACCCTGACATTGTTTCCTCTTTTTCGAAAACCTCCTTAAATCTTCACCCTTGCCTCCACAAGACAACGATCAGGCATCTCACCAGCTGCCCCTCTCAGCACATTTACATCCAAAAGTCTCTCTTTACACATTCATCAATTAACATGTCATTCAATGATGCCTGGCGACATACATATACTTGTGTATATCCCTCTTTTTTCAACCAGGGAATCCCAGTCACCAGTCCTTTTTCAGCATACAACTCCACCAGCTCTTCACCATTTCCAATCATAACACTGAATATCCTATGCAACTCAATCATACCCTAAACTGCCACATTACACACCTTTGCATTTAAAACAGCTATCACTAATACTTGGTGTCTTACATCAAAACTGCTGACACACTCACTCAGCTTCTCCCAATACACTTGCCTCTCTTGATCTTTCTTCTAATGGCCACACACATAAGCACTCATAATCAACCCACCTCTTACCATCCACTTTCAGTTTTACCTACATTAGTCCAGAATTTACTTCCTTACAAGATGTAGTGCTACCCCTTCTTTAGCTCTTGTCCTCTCACCAACCCCTGACTTTACCTCTACCAAATTTTCAAACCATTCTTCTGCTTTACCCTTGAGATTTATTTCACTCAGAGCCAGAACATCCATGTTTCTTTCCTCAAACATATTACCTATCTCTCATCTCTTTTCATCTTGGTTACATCTACATACATTTAGAAAACCCAGCCTGAGCCTTTGAGGAGAACGAGCACTTGCTTCCTAGCTCCTCTGTCTGTTCCCTGTTCTAGAAATTGAAATACAGGTATGGGGGTGGCTTCCAACCTACCATTCCCTTTAGTTGCCTACAATGATATGCAGGGAATCCAGAGGTATAATTCTTTCTCCCCTTTCTGTTACGTCCATTCACATTCAGATACCCCAACCTGGACTTTCAAGGAGGATGAGTACTCCTCATGTATCTCCTGTATCATCTTTTAGAAACTGAAATACAAAAAGGAGGAATTTCCAAGCTCATGATTCCCACCACTCTGAGTTGTTGTGTAGAGAAAATTCTCCAAAAGTAAATTCTTTCCCCTGTGCCAGTCTCCTGGGGTGATGAGTGGAAGTATGTATTTTTTGTACATGCACTTTCACACAATACAGTATTCATAAAAGCAAAAGGTACACTTAATGATATCTTTTCAGGCATGATTTCACAATGATAAATTAAGCACAACGCACAAATATATCTTGTTTTTGTATCATCTATATATCATTCACACAGGAAAAACTTTACATGAATAAATGAACAAGAAATTTTCTTACCCCCAAAATTTAAGAATAATGATATATTAACTGTTTCTTCATTCTAAAGCTATATCTGAAGTGTTTTCTTGGTCTACCAGGTGGTTAGACAGTGGGCACTTGCATAATGCATTACATAATGTTAATACTCTAAAACACACAGTATACATGTGATGGTTTCCTTTCAGGCATGCCTTTACACTAAGCACGTTACAAATATGTGTTATTCTCGCATTATATACAAAAGCAAAAACCTTGTTCATTAATATGGGTGAATTAACAATAATTCTCGGTTTTCATACTTAAGCACCGTTTTCTGGATTAGAGGCAGAGAATATGTAATTACATATGTTTATGCATTTAGTTTATATATGTACACAGTGATGGTCCCCTTGTCTTATATCTTATCTTAAATCTTATCACCAAAAATATAACAGCACAAGTATTACGATAAAAGTTTCTCTTTATCTAAACCTAACCAGATTTTCTGTAGGTAGTAGGTGATAGGCAGCTAATGACAAGGGAGGTACATTACCAGTATTACCGTCCTGGGTTGTGGTAAGGTTAATGACGCCTATGTTGTGAGCCAGCACTTCAGTGGATATCCAAGTTCCACTTCTCTGACCCAAGTATCTGTCTTTTCTTTCTGCCATACCCATATGTGGACTACTAGCATTCTGTCCACAAATATACAATCTCTCCTCATCATACATAAGAACTGACAACGCTTAACACACATAACTCATTTCACCCTCCTGCATGTTCAGGCCCCGATCACTCAAAATCTTTTTCACTCCATCCTTCCATCTTCAGTTTAGTCTCCTGGTTCTCCTTGTTCCTTTCACTTCTGATACATATATCCACTTTGTCAACCTTTCCTCACTAATTTTTGCCATATGTCCAAAATATTTCACCACATTCTATTCTGCTCTCTCAACCACACATGTTTCATTACCATATATCTCTCTTACCCTTTCATTACTTACTCGATCAAACCACATCACACCACTTATTGTCCTCAAACATTTCATTTCCAGCATATCCACTCTCCTCCATACATCCCTATCTATAGCCAATGCCTTGTTACCATATAATGTTGTTGGAACCACTATTCCTTCAGACATACCCATTTTTGCTCTACCAGATAATGTTCTCTCTCTAACACATTCCTGAGCACTTCCTGAATCTTTGCCCCCTCCCCCACCCTGTGACTCACTTCCATTTCCATGGTTCCATTGTTGCCATTTCCACTCCCAGATATCTGAAATACGTCACTTCTTCAAGTTTTTCTCCATTTAGACTCACACCCCAACTAACCCTCAACCCTATTGAACCGGATGCCTTACTTTTATTTGCATTCACTCTCAACTTTCTTTCTTACACTTTTCCAAATTCAGTTACCATCTTTTGTCACAAGTGATGTATCGTCACCAAACAACAACTAACTCATTTCCCAAGCCCTCTCATCCCCTACAGACTGTAAACTTGCCCCTCTGTCTAAGACTCTTGCATTTACCAGTGTGGTTTCAAAAGTGGAAGGGGATGTGAGGATCAGGTGTTTGCTTTGAAGGATGTATGTAAAAAAGACACACATACGGATGTAACTGTCTGTGGCATTCATTGATCTGGAGAAGGCATATGATAGTTTGAGAGAGATGACTTCTAGAAGATCTTAAGAATATACAGAGTGTGAGGAAAGGTGCTAGAGGCAGTGAGAAGTCTTTATCAAGGGTGTAAGGCATGTGTAAACGTAGGAAGAGAGGAGAGTGAATGGTTCAAGTGAAGGTTGGTCTGTGGCTGGGGTATGTGATGTCACCATGGTTGTTCAATTCATCTATGGATGGGGTGGTGAGGGAGGTAAATGTGAGTATGTAAATGCAGGTGAATACAGTATGTAGGGGATGAGAGGGCCTGGGAAGTTAGTCACATTCAAGTGAAAAGCTGTGAAAGTTGGTGACTGAGTTTGCAAGTGCGTGAAAGGAGGAAGTAAAGAGTAAATGTGAATAAAATCAAAGTTATCAGGGTTTAGCAGGGTGGAGGGACAGATTAGCTGAGGTGTGAGTATGAATGGAGAAAATTTGGAGGAAGTAAAGTGTTTTAGATATCTGGGGTGGACATGGCAACAAATGGAGCCATGGAAGTGAAAGAGAGATATAGGGTGGGTGAGGGGGTTAAGGTTTTTGGAACACCAAGGAATGTATGGAAAGAGAAAACATTATCTAGGAGGGCAAAAATAGGTGTGTTTGTTGGAATAGTCGTTCCAACAATAATATATAGATGCGAGGCACTGGTTATAGATAAGGCAGTGCAGAGGAAAGTGGATGTGTTGGAAATTAAATGCTTGAGGACTAAATGTGGCGTAAGGTGGTTTGATCAAGTAAGTAACAAGAGGGTACGACAGAGGTGTGGTAATGATGAGTGTGGTTGAGAGAGCAGAAGAGGTTGTCTTGAAATGATTTGGATATATGGAGAGAATAAGTGAGGAAAAGTTGACCAAAAAATCATATGTTTTAGAAGTGAGGGGAATAAGGAGAACAGGAAGATCAAACTCAAGTTGGAAGGATTGAGTGAAAAAGACTTTGAGTGATCTGGACCTGAACATACAGGAGGGTGAATGGTGTGCATGGGATAAATTGAAACAATGTGGTATACTTACTGGAGTTGACGTGCTGTCAACGTGAAGTGTCTGGGGTGAACTACAAAAGGGTCTGTGGAGCCTGGTTGTGGACACAGAGCTGTGGTTTTGGTGCATTACACATGACAGCCAAAGGATAGGTGTGAGCTGATGCAGTTCTTCTTCCTTTGTTCCTGGAGTTACCTTGCTAATTTGGGAAATGGCAACCAAGAAAAAAAAATCCATTACATGGCACAAATCAATCTTGCACCTAATAAAGAGCACCAACAGCTAAAGTGAGGGGAAAAGCAACATGGACATTAAGCTTTTCATATATCTATTCCCAAAACCAACTGGAGTACACAGCAGTGGAGGGGCCTTAGGAATAAACACCTCAAGTAGTGACTAACTTGGAACCCAGTGCTTTCAATTACAACACTATCTTTTTCCTATGTCCTATAAGTACAATGTTCAGTACTGTACATATATGGTTCTTTAAGATACTATTCTTTTAATATCTTTTTTTTTCATGGTAGCTGAGACAGCATGGGTAACTGAATGCCCTAATCAAGGCCATCTCATTTATGCTACATATACATATACCCTAGCCTATGCCCTGCACCCATTTCATCGACCAGTCCCTAAGGTAGAATGAACAGGTGGGTTGAGTGTGGACCGACTGCTGCAACCAATATTTAGATCTATGCGGACTCAACACCAGGTAGCCCGTGAATGTGTCATGGTCAGCAATACTAACTGCTACACCAAGGAGGTTGGTATGATTTATGTACATATAACTGTTCACCTCTGCAGAAGCCATAGCTGCTCCTGCAATGGAAAAAAAGGATGTCAATCAAATTGACAAACACAGACTATAGGCTCAAAATATCATATGACCAACAGAAAAAGAAAGAGGAATAAAGGGCCATCAGGAAAATAAGAAAAACTTTTGCTCATGTGCAAAATGCAAATTGAAGACCACCAACTCCATTGGCTGACCAAAAAGACAAGAGAGTACATAAAAGGATGGTTACCAAAGGAATGAAAAAAACAATTTAAAGATAATATAGCCAACCAACTTCTCCATAAAGAGAAATCCCCTTGTCACTTCCAGCAAATCTCTCAACCTCACCACAGGATTTTGAGAAGACCAATGAGAATATGCCCATACATTCTGCCCAAGGACCTATATCCTGGAATCCATTTCTTTCTACATAAATTTAAGACATCCCTTGCATGAGCACTAATATCCTCAGGAGAAAAAGTTTTGATTCTGGCATCATCTCTGAGAACTTCAAACTGACTTATAATTGCCTTCTTCACAGGAGAGCAATCCCAAATTTTTTTTATCAATAGCAATGACATTGCACATTAGTAAAATCTTTAAGAGAGCCCAAAACAAATGACAGGCTTTAGGGAATTGAATAATCTACATAACCCTTGACAATATGGTTTTAGAGCAGAAAAATCTTACTTCTCTCAGCTGCATCACCACTATGATAAGATTGTAGAGACAGTGGTAAAGAAACAGTGCTGACTTGATATACACAGACTTTGTGTAAGCACATGATAATCTGACAATGACATCTTATCACATAGAATGCAAAAATGGGAAAAACTGTACAATAGACATACGTCAATCATGCTATTTCCAGTTTCTCCTTAGGTAAAATGCTCAGTCCCCCAGTGACCTGTGCTTGCTTCCTTTTCTGTTCATCCTTATATTTGACATCAAATAAAAAATGCAAAAATCCTCTCAGTAGAAGACACTGAGAACCTACAAAGTGACATATATAAAGTTTTCTAATAGGCAGCAAAAAATGTTCCTTTTAAAGGGGGAAGTTCCAAACTTCCAGTGCAGAGTCAATGAAGAAATTACGTGCTGGACGGAATCCAACACAGACACATGTACAGTCATACTGAGTATGAACAATATGAAGAGCTTTGGAATAATGATGTTTCAGGAATGCAGGCCTATCTGGACTGCAGGTGGAAGAGGTATATCACCATTTACACCCAGAAACTCCTAAAAGGCATGGTCCAAATCTTATATTAAAAAATAATTCCCTTCTGGCATGACAAGTATGGAAGACTAGAATATTACCCCTAAAATCAAAAGATGCAAAAATCACACAAAGAAGAAATGCTCTGAACATCTGGGGCCCAGCACTATTCAACACCAACTGCACACATTAGAAACAGTATGAAGTGCATGGTGGAGAAATTTACAAAAACCCTTGAAAGGTATTTACATGATGTTTCACACCAGCTGGGCTGTGGTGACTACGTGTTCCTCCAGGCCACTTATTACAATTGACCTATGTCCCAGTTCAGCAAACTGCTGTATCTTGCTGTTGCCTTTCATTATGCACTTACAAGATTTTACCACTGTAACTCTGCTTAGCCCTCCACACAACTGTTAGTTGGCTCTTGTTGTCTCCCTCAACTGCCACTCCTCCACTCATCATATAACTTGCTTGTTGTACTGTATAATGTTCTTTCTGTTGATGGCTCCTCCCCTGGTGTAATCATCTATTCTGGGCTCATCTGGTATTGTCTTCCCCCATTAGTTTAGCCTCCTTTAAATGTTTCTGTAGTCACTCTATGTAGATTTCTTTGTTCTCCTAATGTTACATTAAATAAGCATTCTAACTTACTTGCCAAGCATTAACATCTTTCCTGTTTGGTTCCTTATTAATATATTCCCGGGTATAACATTGGTCATAGTACAGTGCAATTTGATGCCTCAATTTTTGTACATTGTGAACACCTAAATATCTCCCATTTTCATATGTATATTGTGAGCACCTAAATTTCTCCCATTTTCATATCATATTGTGCATCATCGCAATACAATGTGCACCCAACTAATAACATTGTGTACCCAAGTGACATTGCAAACATTATGCTGAACACAGCCACTCTGCACATGCCCCATTGCCTAAAGCACCCAAGCCACCCTAACCATGGCAAGAGTTCTCTGCCAGCATCCACAGTGTAAAAACATGTTTGCTACTCATACAGTTTTATTATTTGCTCCCACATGTACCAGTCACCACTATGCCCAAGTGTCCAACAGGTACTCAACTATAAAGGCAACTACCAAGATGAAAAGAAAGACCCTCATCTAGAGGAAAAAAGGTGAAAATACTAAACTAACTTGAGTGTGGTTCTGATGTATCTGCTGTTGCTCACCATTATGGTATCAAATAAGATTTAGAGTAGTATTCAATATATAATTTGCATGGTTCGCATAAAGTTGAGAATTATTTTGTGTATGTGAAGCAAGTGGAGGAATGCAGTGTTGAGTCATCTGTATATGAGTACATTCTGCTGCTTGCTCAGGAAAGGAAATCATTGATGAAAAGAACAGTATAGGAGACAGGAAAATCCTTATGGGACACCACTTAGAGGGAGTTAAATATGAAGCAAAATGAGGAAGGGAAACCAAAAGGAAACGTGGAGGTCAGACCCTGATGCCTTAACCTGCCAAGAGCTTTTGAAACATGAAGGGTAATTACATACACAAAAGCCTTCAGAGATGATGAGGTATGACAGATCACTCCTATGGCAGAACCTGAAAAGAGATGCTGGAGATGAAATTCACTAGATAGGCTAGAACAACTTTATGTTCAGTTCCTATCTCGTGTTCTAAAAGAAACGCAAGAATATAGAAAGACTGGGGAATGGGGATTGCAGGCAATTATTATAAATTTTCTCTTCTTTCTTTAACACTGGAGACTCTACTCAAGAACAAAAGTCCACATCAAGGCTGGGCCTTAACAGAAATATGGAGAAGATTATGAAAGGGAAAAGAAAAAGAGACAAGGGTGAAAAACCTGTTTTTTAACATGGTTCAGGTCACAATCATTGAGAAAGGCACGAGATGGTAGAGAGTTCCAAGGCTTTGAGGTGTATGGAAAGAGACAATTATCAAAACAGCCCACCCTTGAATTGCCAACAGCCACTCAGTAATCATGCAACGGAGCAGCTTTCTGAATACTCTGTGGTCTAGCTAGTGGTGGGGGCACACAAGCAGCCAACTTTTGGGAGCAAAAACCAAAGTAATACCTACAGAAGATGGAAAGTGAAGCAACATTGCAGTGTGGGGCAAGCAGGTTAAATTTGAAAGTTAGACTTGGGAAGTATATAAGTTGAAACAGTTTCAACTCAACTGCTAAGTAAGGATGCAGAGCTAGACCAGCCCCAGATGTGAGAGCAGTCCACCATACAAAGACAGGTTAGTCCTTTCTAGAAATGAAGCGACTGTTCACAAGAAAAGAAATTTCAACATCTAAACAGGATTCCCAGTTTCTTTGAGGCAGACTTAGCTATTTTCCTAATGTGGGGTTTCCCAGGAAAAGTGGATGTTACAGTAATAACACATATGTTCATCAAGTCAAGAGGTGGAATTACAGAACTGTCAAGGGAGAGGGTAAAGTTGTGAGGAATTTTCTATAGAGAGATGCGTGGAAACTGGATCATGGAGGCATTAAATTTAACCAGATTTTGTCCTCCCCATAAAGATATCCTGTCAAAGTTTGAGTTTAGCATCGGGAATAGGATAGAGCATTGAGGAGCACTACTGTTGATGGAGAAAAGTAAGGAGGCTAATCCATCAACAACCACAGAGACAGATTGGCCAGAGAGGAAGCTAGATATGAGGGAGCAAATTGAGGGAGGGAAACCAAAAGAGGGAAGCTTAAAGATGAGACCTGATGCCACAACCATCAGAAGCTTTGACTGTGTCAAGAGTACCTACGTAGGAGTCCCAAAAATCTTTCAGGGATGATGACCAGATATTACTATGACAGGAAAGAATATCACCAGTGGAGCTCCCCTTAAGGAAGCCATATTGAAAGAAGACAGATTCAAGATGTCTAAGGATATGGAGGTTGGAGGAGGGATTCAAAGACTATAGAAATAGTAAATGTCAAAGCAACAGGACAGTAGTTCAAGGGGTTAGAATGGTCACCTTTTTTAAGGATGGGATGTACCAGCGCATGCTTCCAAGAAGGAAAAGTTCTGGTTTTAAGCAGAAACAGAACAGATGAGTGAGCACAAGTACAAGTTCAGAGGCACGCTCTTTCAGAACAAAAGGATGGCTGTTATTTGGACCTGAAAGAGAAGTGTTTTCTGACAGTCCAAACAAGATATTATGAGGACAGGCATAAGATTAATAAGAGGAGCATCTCTTTACGCAGTCAAAATTTGCTGTATGGGTGGATGCGGTAGAAAGTGTACCAAAACATCCCATTTTTCTCTGCGTCTTTACTGGTTCACCATATACAATTTCTCTAGCATGAGATTTTCGCTGAACAACCCCTTCATAAAGCAAGAGATGGATGTAATTTATTCCTCTATCAAGACTTGCTGATTATGGGTCAACTAAACAATAGGACAGAAATATTTAAAACTTGAACTCAAATAATATTAAAGCAAATACACATCTTCAAAGCTTAAAAATGGAAAGAAGAAACTCACAGGTAGACTTTGATATACAAGCTAAGAACATTAGTGGGATAAAGCACTTACAGTTAGTGCAGCTGTCCTAATACCACTCGCACAAGACGTTTTCACTTTTTGTAAAAATTCAACAACACTTCTATTTCTTCCTTTACAAAATTGCCCATTTCACAATAACCACAATGATTTTCTTCATACAGAAGAAGTCAATAAATCCACAAATGATGTCGTAAGAGAAAAGAAGATAACTGTTCCTACCCAAGGCATGTGTCTGGCTGCTGCTTCCTATAGCTTTTATATGGGAAGCAGCATCTAGAGGACTGATGGTTATGATACCTGCTTCTTCCTTCAAACAGTAAAGCTGTGACATTCTCTTCCTCCTTTCATCTTTTCCTCTTACCTTTCCAAAGAGTCCTGATTGATTCCAAAATTCTTTTTCTCTTACTTTTTTCTTTTCATCCATACTGGGCACTAAAAGAAAAAGAAAGAAATTTCTTCTATGATTGATGACATGATTAACTTGAAGATATAACAAAAATGTCTCACATAGTCTCTGAAGAGACAAATTTATACCAAAATCTTATTGTGTAACAGTTACAACTGTGTATAACAGTGAACAAAGTTATGCAATAAGCCCTACATAATATACTGGCACACTTCTCTCTCCAGATATGGCATGCAACAAAACTGGTAAAACATCAAAGATTACAAGAATAACAAGTACTGGGTATCTGTATCAAGTAATTATGAACAGTTTGAGGAAGCAGCAACACATCAATTAATCACCAGTAACAGCTCTAAGAACAGTGTGTCTCAGGCAATATAAATAATGCAATGGTTACTGTAAATTTAAACGCACAGGTAGGTCTAAAAATATCAGGTTGCGAAGCACTCTGACTGTATTATCTGAAATGACATCAATGTCAAATGCGAACAACATGCTGGAAGTTTTCACACGCAGACTTCCATAGCAAGTGCCAGGAGTCTTTATACAATTACCAAGTTTCACAGAATTTGTGAAAACCCACCCCAATCTTTTGACATTTGCATGGCTACTAAATGTGATCTTTGTCACTATAGGCACTTTCTTCATAGACTATTATTTTCTACCCGCAATTCTGGAGTATACATACAAATAATATATGTGTAATTATATAGTAGCCATGAATAGTGATAAGGGGGGCTAACCCCATACCATAACCCCTCCTCTCATCTTCTACAACCCTTCCACTGCCTCCACCAAGGATATTTATTTTTTTATTTTTTTTAGATGCTCCAGTCAGACAAAAGTTCACACCAAAGGCTTGTGTTTTATCATCCATAAAAGTTATGTAAGCTTGCTTTTCTACACACTTCTTGTGAAGTCCTTATCATCAGAAGGCTCACTGCTTTAGCTCTATCCTTCCTCCACCTTCCCTTCACCACCTCTGCTGGGGTATCAGCATGTTTACGTTAACACTAAACCATGGCCATTATAAGTTATGTAAGCTTACTTATTTGTAGATATCTTTTACATGTATTTCTTTCAATCTATAAAGGAAAATAAAAATCTTTTTTTTCATCCTGCAATTGCATATCTTGCAAGACAACTGGCATTTAGGGTTTGATTGTCATGACTGGCCTTATAAGAAATTCCTTGAAGCCAATACATTAACATGAAAAAAAGGAGAGATAGGCAGTGTGTTTTAGGAAAGGAACCTGGATGTTTTGGCTCTGTGAAACGAAGCTCAAGGGTAAAGGGGAAGAGTGGTTTGGGAATGTCTTGGGAGTAAAGTCAGGGGTTAGTGAGAGG
>JAUTXX010324279.1:0-11935 GCA_032273605.1 Panulirus laevicauda | reverse complement strand
CAAACATGAGCCTAAGGGATTATTTTCCCAATAATTTGTACTTACCTGGATTCATGAGCCATAATGTTTTGGTTTCTGGTCAGGACATGAGGATACATTTTGGTTTGAATGAGTATTCTTTTGTTTGCAGTCATGATAACAATACTACAGTAGTGCTCTAAGTTGAATCTTGTTTCTTTATCCTTGTTGTTTCTCTACATCCACTTTTTCTTTTTCTCTATGGATTACTAATTGTTATTCATACTGATAATAAATTCACATACTTTCCTTTCATAGATTGTTCGTGTTAATTCTTTTAGTGGAAGCAGAAGTACCATTATGATGCTGAGACTATGGTGCAGAGAAATTATTTGTTTATTGGTTTGTTAATTAATGTTAGCAATATTGGCCTTCAGGCAAGTGAATGTTGTGAGTGGCTGAATTATCTGAATTCTTTGGCAAATGTTTTTTGTTATTATTCTATAATTGGTAGGAGTAGGCACAGATAATGCCCAGTAGTAAATGAGTATCTGTAAGCTGCCTGGCTTTTGTCTTTTACCCGAGAACATTGGCAAATAGTAATCAAAATATTGACAGAACTTCTACACTTTGTGACCAAAGTAGTAAAAATATTCTCCATGTTTTGCTTGGATGGATTATGTCAGTCTTTGTATGCTAGTTCCCATTATCACAGCGTGATGGAGATTGCAAGATCTTTTTTCAGTTTAGCTGCTGATCATCTCATTTATATGTGAAAGAGAGCATATTGGTAGCAGTTCTCAAAGCATTTGCTCAGGAATTCTATTTTTGTTAGGGTGTCTCATAAGTGAAGCAGGTTCAGTACTACTTAGTTGCACTGATATTGTGAATATGATGACCTTTGCCAAGCAAGAAGGTTTATGTGGTGTGGAAAGTATGATTTTTGATTATTCAAAACTCCTGCAGCTTCAAGCTGCACCTCAATCAGTCCTTCTTTGGATTGCCAAATTCCCTTGATACTGTACTCTTTTGTCCTTTGACGATGATACAGCTGTAATAAAGATGACTTTGCAGAGTCCAGTAACAACTATGGAAAATGTAGTAAGAGAGTGAAGACTGACTGGTAAGTATATTGGGAAATAATTCAAGACAGAAATGAGAGGTCAACAGCATCATTGATTGTAGGATAATGTGAAATATCAAACATTTTGTCTTATCATCATTGGCATATTAAATGCAGGGTACTCTGTAATAAACATGAACAGATTGTTGAGAAAAGTAAATATTTATAATGAATACCGTATTGACATCCCTACATAATTTCAGACATGGCTCAGGTGGTTATGGTTATGGATCTGGAAGTAATTCAAGTGGCTTTGGTTACAATTCAGGAGGTTACAGCTACAGTTCAGGAGGGAGCAGTGGTGGTTATAACAGAAATAATAATTGGAGCTCCAGCTCGCACCAGGGTGGCAGAGGAAGAGGTGGTCGTGGTTATTATACATCAAATAATTAAAAGAAGGTAAATCAATTCAGAGATAGTTAGAACCCAGAATGGCAAATGTTATGGATGAAACCCAGTTAGGAAATATAGGTGGATGAAGTGATACGTTGATTTGTCATCTGTTATATTTGTTGTCAAGTCAGGTACCAAACCAATTTTTAAATTTTTCTTGATGTTTGCAGTCTACTCTGTACTTAGTGCATATGAGGATTGGTATGAAACATGCCTAAAGTCTTTAAGAGTTTTTTTCTGCCTTAAGGATAATTTATTAAGGAGTTATATGACAGTTGAAACTTTTTTATACATTTTGTTTTCATATTTTTAAATCGATATTTTGCCAACTTGGCATGTTGAATATCTTTTGTACGGGTGGCTATTTCTGTGTCAAAAGTTGTAATACAGTACATTACATTACTTAGATTTGTTCGAAGCTACTAGATACTGTATTCCCTAATTTTCTCCGTTTATTATTGTTAAATTTGATATTTCCATTTTATAATACTGTATATATGATCTCTGAATTGAAAGTATCTGTATTAGTGTATGTTTTATTATTATCCCAAAGTTTATATGAAACATGTCTCATTTTCTAATTCATTACTAGACCTTTGTGGCTTGTCCACATTTTCCTGTTAGCACATTTAATAATATCAGGAGCATTGTTAGAAAATATTGAAGGGAGTTAGTTCCTCCTGATTTTTATTTATAGATGTTAAAGAGGATACCAGAATGTAGTGACAAATATGTCAGATATTGCAAATAAAATAGCACTGCTTTTTATATATACTTGTAAATTACCTGGAAGACTGAAGCTAGTCTCTTGATATTTTATGTGTAAATGTCTTTGAACCATGGACTGAGTTCATGGAAGGAAAATAAGCTCCGTTTGATAAATTAAAATTTTTCTTAAGTTTTTGAATGAGTATAACAGCTCCAGGTTAGGTAAATAGTTTCATATATATATATTAATATAAATATATATGAGCATGAATTTTGTGTAATCTAAACAAAATAGAAGGAATATAACTTACTTAGCGCAAAGTTTTGTAAATTATGCCTAGGTAGTGGTGGCTACAGTAAGAACTGGACTGTTACAATACTGTACCAATGTGAACATGTGGTTTATACATCTTCACCTGTCTTTCGTATTAGGAGTCGTCACTTTTCTGTACCATGTTTTTAGAGTACATGATTAGTACAAAACTTTGTAAATTGAATAAAGTGTATTCTTTCCTTTCATGTTTATTTGCCTCAGGGAAGCTGTGTCATAGATGCCTCTTTACAGTCAGAAACATCATGGTATACACTGAATATGTTCCAAAACACTTTGACATCCATTTATAGTTCAGTTACACAACCCCAGGAACCATTTTATAGTGCTCCTGCAGCTCCAATGCTGCTTTTCAAGTAGGAGCAGGGAAAAATTGGACTCCTCTGGAATGAGAAATTCCTTAGGTGAGACTTTTTTTTTCCCCCCATTGACAATGATACAGCCTTGCTGAAGGTAACTTCTTGCTTACATTGTAACCTCTTACAGGTAGTTTGGTAACACTATTCCTTAACTTAGTGCATTGGTTGTAACACTTTTCCATAACATGGTATATTAGTTTGGATGTCCAAAAGGCAAAATCTGAAATGCCAGCTAAAACTCTTAATTTATATGTGAATGTACAATTGAGACAAGTTTACCAGCTCCCAGTAAATGAAAGGAAGATGCTTTTAAAGTATAGTACATCTTTTGACAAAGATGCTGCTATTGCAGTAGTAACACCAGGATCCTTGTATGGGAATCCCATACAAGTCCCACACATACCTCGGTTAGTCCTTGAGATCTTGGAAAGAGAAGATAGTGAAAGTTTGTTTATGATGGGCATTTGACAATTGGATGGTGACAGCACAAGCGTGTGTGGTATGAGGTCTTATCTGTGTTTGTCTGTTTTTATTGATTAATAATAGCCGTTTTTATGTTTTAGTATGAGTGTGTAATGTTTGTTCAAATAGTATAGATATTTGGAAATGTGTATCTAAGGATGGTGTATTAAGAAGGTGAGGGCAACCATTTAGCTTGTTGGGTGATGTACACAGTACTTGTCTTAGGTGATGGATGAGGTATTTGGTTATTTAGGTGGTTTAAGTATGTAGGTATACCTCTGTTAATGAAGCTTTTTTTTATATCAAACTTCCTTTTCGCATTTTCTTTTTTAATTGAAAAACAAAGTTTGTTCCATTTTTTTATTTGCTTAAAATATTAAATGTGATCTCACATATTGCATTGTTATGATTTTTTGTTCAAATTTCAGCAAACCAGCATGAAGTATTGTATTACTGTACAGTGTGCAGATCAACACAAAGCATAATCAACTTGAACTTTACACTTGGCTTATTTGTATGGCTTTTTCTCACACCATTCTTGTTTTTGCTGAAAAAATGAATTACCAGCCAACATTGTATCAGTCAAGCATCCTTCAAGTGGTAGTGATGCATTTGTGCTAAAGACGAAGTGACAATTCAACCTCAATGTAACAATGCAAGTAATACAGTTGGTAAGGACAGGCGAGAACAAATGTAATGTGGTGTCCACGGGTTAGGCTCAGTCCATATTGAAAATTTTCTTAAACCAAGCAGAGTGTAAATGCTGCTGTTCAAGCCACAGATAAATCAACTGCCAAGAAATTAACTTGCCAAAGGAGCAGCTTAATGAAGATGATGGAAAACAGATTGTGTGTTTTTGTGGGTGTTGTGATTCATCATCACACAACTGAGCCAGACTCTCATTGATAAAACCTTATGACCCAAGGAAAGTTGAAAGTCTGAAGGAGTTTGGGAATCCAAGGAAACATTTGTTGCCAGCATAGTTTTGTTTGAAAAGTTTAAGAATAAAATGAAAATTCACAGCATTCACATCACAGGCAAAGCAGCAAATAATGATAATCCAAGTTGTGAGTTCCCAGCTACACACGAAGTCATCATAGAAGGTAATTACCCTATAGATCTAGTATTCATGCGTGGCAGGATCACTTGATGGGAGACAACCTGGGCACAGTTGCCAATGAGACTGAAAAAGTGTTAACTGTGAACATTTTCCAACATCACAAGAATTGCAGATTCATTGGAGGCTCTTAGATAATGATCCAGATTAGGAATTCAGCAGTGCTGTCAAGAAAACTATTACAAGAAATCCATCATCATGAAATTCTTAAAGAAAGGAAGAAGTCGAGAAACTCAAACACTTTATGTACTCTTGAAAAAGAAAGCGACTGCTTAGCATTCACAAGAGCCAGAGCCAGGAAGATCAACCCAAGATTTTGGAAGCTCCCTCATTTAGCAAGTCATCCGTTGCTGTTTGGTTGGAGGGAAGGTTGACAGTGCAAGAAGCCTGAGGAAGTTTTAGGTAAGTTTGATTTTGTTTTGTTTTCTGTTTTACTGGAAGATTTACTTAAACGTTTTTTTATTGTATGAATCTTGTATAGTATACACCATACAGAATGATGGAGGACTTGAACCTAACCCCCCCACGCTCCATGTTGAATTTAACTCCTGGCATTGAAGGTTCTGACGCTGAAGCAGATGTTAAGAACACAGCTGTTTCATTACCAGAGGTATAGATGTATGACTGGGGTATGTTTCTGATATAATGGTTGGGTTAGATGATTCGGAAGGGAAGACTGAATTTGTGATATTTAGGTGATATTTATTAGAGGATTACGAAAAGACTAGAACTTGGTTATATGGCCAAAATCATTCATAGTGCAAACCATCACACAGCAAGCTATCGCACACTAACTAGATACATAGGATTTCCATCAATCAGACAAGAAATCTTGGCTGACTAGTTATAAAACCCATCTTTCAAGATAAGAGCTCTTCTTGCTGCAGTTAGGAAATTGGCACACTTCAGGGTATAGAGGTGAAGAATATGGTTGCAGTATTCAAGGATGAGATGTGAGGTAGAGTGGCTGGTATTTCCTCAGTTCCTGATGCTAACATGCTAAAGTAGGGGAGGGATAGCGAGTATGACGGGTTGTACACAGTTTCTGCTCTCATTTTTTCTTGTTCACACCTTGTTCCCTTGTGAACATTAAGGCCTTGACGGCCCAAAGTCTCCTTTATTCCAATCTTCCATTTCTTTCTTGGTCTCCACTGAAGTCTCGCACACCCTCTTTGTCTTTCTTTGCTCGACATCTTTATGTGTCCGAGTCATTTAATCACCTAAGTTGGCCCCCTAAATTGGGGTATACCAATTATATGGTCAACCTGCCTTATGTCACATATTACGCTAAGGCATTTAATTTGCAACCATCCATCTCTTTGGTGTGTCCCACCAAAGCTGTCATTTGCAAATGGCAGCTGATTCACCTCTCGTGCCTCTTCACACACCAGCATACCGTAGCTTCTATCCTTAACCCGAGAGCCGTACATATACTTTTGTCACTACCATATACTTAAAAATACACCACGACTGCATCACATCCTTGTCACTGTCCTATCACTAGCACACATGCCGTACTTTCCAATGCATTTTGAATCTCTATTTACCGCTCATATACTTAGAGCAACATCCAACAAAAGGGCCTCACTGTCAATGCATCATACTTTTTCACTGATCCTCTACCCCTCCTGAAGCCACCACATTCCTCAGAAAGTCAGTCCTTGCGCGCCACAAACTATTCAATCATTATTCATGCAAAACACATTACCAGTTATATATTCTTTGACCATGTACCGCCTCAGATTTCCTATCACAACAGCATGTGGATCCATAGAAGATTATTATTATTTACCTACTAATCTTTCGGTATACTACTGTAGATTATCTTCATTCGGATTCCCCTATTTTATATCTCAGTGGTGTATTTACCCTGAAGACGGAAATTTAGTCTATTTATATGGAATGTTGCAATGTTTCTCCGGGTACGATCCCAGTATTATTGGCCACCACATTTTGTTACATAAATTAAACCAGTCAGATTTCATGCTATGAAATGAACAATAAAACATGTCCATTGTATAATATCGTGTGTAGCTGTTGGTGAAATAAATAGATACTGTATTAGATTATGGTGGTATACACCATTTTAATTTGAAAATTATAGTAACGCCTGGACACATGAGAATATATTGATAAGTTCGTTAACGACGTAGTCTACAACCTTACTCGCGGTATCTTTTTAAAAGGAAATGGGCGATGCAAGCATTGGCAAGGTCCACTGCCAAGGGCCAAGGGGTTCAATTTGGTGAGAGCCTGGCATGGCAGACGCTTGGATCGTTGTGGTAAGTACTAGCACGAATTTCTTAGTATTGTATCTCCATATCTATCCTGTACGCGGATTATGTATATTTCGTACATGAGAACGAAATCTACACAACTAAGCTAACCTACTTGAGCAGTGTAGTATTTGAGGAGGAAGAGTGGAGCTGCCATGACATATTTTCTAATATTTTTGTGCTGTTTGATCGTTTGTTTACAGTTGCATTTCTCGTTGTATGATATTACCAGAAGGTTAATGAGTGATCATTATGGAATGTAAATATACTTTAGGTCATGTTCCAGATTTGTGAATTAGTAATATTGACAAATTACGCACTAGCAATGGATTTGAGCTAATTTGTCGGGCAAAAATAGCATTTTGGGAGCGTTCTCTCTCACTCTTTTAACAGAAAACGAATAAATGTGTACCAATGTGTACGTGACTTTGGGCAGACATTTTTAGTGACTAACATACGCCATTACATAAGTGTAAGGCCCAACTGGACACAGTTGATTACGAAATGTGACAACGATTATATTGTGATTATATCGCTCTTGTGTGCTTTACACAGGGGGTTTGTTTGCGATGTATAATTATCAGCCCTGCCTTGAAGGATAAGATATAATTCGTATTGGTTAGAATTGAATGTATTTCAATTTCATATGGAGGTGGATATGTACAGTGTACATCATCTTATAGTCGAGTTCTTTCATCGTACACGGAGGTGAGTGATTCCCATGTTCATTTTGGAGTTACATTTTAAACTTTGATAATGATATCCATTGGTAGGGTGGCCACAAAGCGGATTGGCCTAACAAATAGGCTAGATGAAGTGGACAATAAAAGGACGGACAAAAAAAAAAAAAAATTAGTAGTTTTGAATAAAGTGAGGGATTATTTTCAGAGGCTGATGAATTCCTTTTTGCGCCCACACAGCAGCAGCTGCCACATCTTGTGACAAAGACTCTATGGAACAACATACTTATAACAGTATACTTGGAAATATGCTGGCTTGTTCCTTGAATCAGGCCTAAAAGTTCCTTACCAGAAAAATCACTTGATGAAATGATGACATAACAGTGAAAGCATATGTATGACAAGCATTTAAGTACCCTAATGGCATTTTACATAAATGTCCCACGATGTACTTTTACGAATTTGTGTAATTAGTATTTTTTGCAGGAAATTTGATGCTAGAAACGGCGGTTTTGTGATGAGAGAATGAGTAGTACATCTTATAACTGCATGAATGCCCTCCTTTCCATTCTACATTCTTATAGGAATTTTGGGATACTAGGGAAGAACCCCGTGTGGGCCTCATGCTAAATGGTCGCTCGTTTTGACATAATTTCCTTTATAAGCTCAAACTTGGACAAAGTATATCAGAAAGGTAGGCGAACTCTGGTTTAGTTAAATTGCCTCGCAAGTCTCAGTTTATGAATATGAGGTTTCACATGAAAATAATACAAGGAACTTTTTATTGAAGCAAACTTTTACAGTATGATTACATTTACCAAGAAGTCCATTTTTCCCACCTGTTCAGTATATATTTCCCTGTTCAGTATTGCCTATCATTTTATTTTCGACTTGGTTAGAATCGCAAATACAGTAGCTATGGAAAAATGTTGTATGTGGATGACATGAATGTTTTAATAGTTTTCAGTGTATACTACTTGTTATAAATGTATTAGAATAACTTTAAACGGTGATTCGTTCGACAAGAGGAAAATTCAGGTGAAAATATGAAATGTGCCTTTTAAGTTGTTCATCATTGCATTGTGTGCTGTTTGTTGCTCAAGAAAAAATATAGCCGGGAATCACTACCCTATATAGTACGTTAGAGATTAAAACAAATTAATGACGCACTTTTTTCATGAATAGAGGATTTGAACAACAAATAAGAACCCTTAGAATAATTTTAAAGTTTTAGGAGAACGCTTCTTATATGTAGACGCCTTGTTTTACATTGAACTAATACCCGCCATCATGTTGACTTTTGTGGACTTTGTCCCTCTTCCGTTTATTACAACGAAAATAATGTGATTTTATTAAGCATTTTCGTGTAACTTAGGATGTTATACACTGAGATGTGAAACTGATATGTTTCTGTCGCGCTGTGAGTGGTCATAAGTGATCATATAATGTGAGGATGGGCGAAAAAGCCAAGTGATTGACCACTTTGCATCTTTTCTCAGCTGGAAAGATGGCATCGGGAAGTGAAGACAAACCAACACTGGCCCACATATTGCCTTAAGATGACCAAAATTACCGTGTAATCCTTAGTTAACGCTTATTTACCGTGATCAGATCATAAAATGTAAGGGATTATAAATATTTAAATTATCAGTATCCAGAACATATAGACGTAATGAAAGGAAAAAAAATATGAAAAGCTTGTAAAAGACTTTCTGTCCGAGTTTGATTTATAGGCCGCGCGCATTACTGGAACACGAGGTCGGGGCACATTTCGCGGCGGATAGTTGAAATTTCTTTCAGTGAAAATGACACCATTTTGTGTTTTCCGCAAGAAATTTGTCCGTGTATATTGGTAATTGGAACACCCCATGTGTAGCGGAAGGTCACGTCATGCCATTTCGAGCGGGGAACATAAATGGTGTACGAAATTTGATTGCGAAATTACGGACGTTGAAGAAGCGGAATGGGATATGAAACCACGCAAACTTCGGCGCATCACCTCGATTTATTTGCCATTAATGACTCCTGCCTCCATTTTATGCCCATCCAGAGGGACTGTGGAATACAGCACAAAGGTAATGACCAGGTAAGATTATTCTACTACTCGCTTATCATAATTTACCATTATTGTTATCCAGGTATTGATATACCCCTACTGTAATGGGTCACATTTTGGTTACATTTCCTTTCGTGTGAGTTTAGATCAACCGCTAGGAAATACGGGGAAACTAAATCTTTACTTAGGTGTGAACATGGGAGTGCAAACTAGTGTGAAAACTAACTTGCTTTAGTTAAAACGGAATTTGCTCATTGCGCAGGACTTCTGCGCAATGCGCAGGACTTCTGCGCACATGGGTTTCCCGCCCACCCCAAACCTTGTTCACAGTGACATGGTTGGAGAGTTATGGTGGTTATATATTTATAGCTCAGAGGCTTTTATTCTCATTTGGTCTGTAAATATCGTAGGAAAAATCTTATTAATAGTTTGAGGAAACATATGTAATTTTGTGTGGGATGTTGGGTTAATACCTACATTTTTCTAGGCTAATTTATGTTTGGCTAGGCTAGGTTAGGTTAGGCTAGGCTAGGCGAGGTTAGGTTAGGTTAGGTGTTATAGTTTCATGAACATATCAAAACTAGAAATAGTTGCAGATATACGTATCCTGAATTAATGATGAATAGAATTATTTAATATACGTATCGTAAATGAAAGATGAAAACTAGCAATATACATGCAGGACGGGGCCAAATTATCTTCATGTGTCCATTTTTGTAATCATTTATCAGGGAAAACGGACGCCAGTTTTACAGATGATGGAATTTAACAAAATTAGTAACAATAGATTCATGACAATGTGGAGAGTTGATATGGTGTGATATTTTCAGTGGAGCACCTCTTTAATTACATCAATTTTATGTTTTCGTAGTGGGGAGGGCATTGAAGTACAGGGAAATTGTGAGGTTAAAAGTTCTCAAAATCAACTTTTGACTGTTTAAGTTAAGCATTTTGTTACACGTTGAAAATGAGCAGGTAGTAAAATGAACAGGTAAGACACCTATGGCGTCTCGACGTCATTATGAAAAAACATAGGGACTGTCTTGGGAATGGCTGACGAGAAACGTTCACCTGGCGCATTCAAGGTAGCTTTATTCATTTCGCATGTCTTACACAAAGCAGTAAAGCTGTATTAAGGTAAGGAAACTTGGCTGTAGAGTGTAGAAGTGCCTATTTTTTCTTACCCATATGTGGATTCCTGTGAATGCCTGTATTGCATCGTAACGTTTGAATCCGATTTTGCAAATATGTTGGGTGAGTGTAGATGTTAAGTAGATTTAGGGCTCGTATGACATGTGTAACATTAAAATAGGCCGATCATCAAGTGTTTTATACGTAATGGAAATATTCATTACTCATACAACCCCCACGTTTTCTCCACGCCCTCATAAACCAAGCACTAACGACTTATTTGATATCGAGAGCGGTTTTGTGAGCGAAAAAGGAAACATTCCATACTTTTGAATAAAGTTTTACAGTGGTGACAAAGAATCCATGATTGTAAAACTATCAGACCTGTGAAACTGGCAAATCTTTTCTTTTACCCGTATTATGTGTTCTGAATCACTTGCATCAAAATAACTGGATGAACTTGACTGTTGTTTCAGAGGATTTTATATTATAAATCACACGATGGCGAAAGGCCTCCCGTATCTCGCTAATGTAAGCGGATACAATATTCAGCAGTGGGCAGGGCCCTTAGTGGTACGAGACTTTAGGGGAAGAAAACTGAAGGGCAGCATAAATAGATGCATTAGGCTTTGCTATTGGGTACAAAACTTCCATTTGCGTAAAATCCCTAGCGTTTCATATTATTAAAGAAGTATTTAGAATTGTAATTGTCGAATGTAGGGGCAAATGAGTATTATTATAAGACTCATTAACCGGTTATTGTCAAAAGAACCTAGTAGTGGTCAGCTTGTAACTAAGGTGGATTAAATACAAACTTGTTTATATAAGTTATACAGTCAACGTAATTAAAGCTTTGCTAAGGATATGTCGTAGACAGCGAATGATGGTCTGTAAGTTTACCGTCACCATTTGATGAAACGGATAGACTGGAAGATGTTCCCCTCAACATGACTATCATAAACTGAACGATTATTAATGAATATCGAAGTCACCATCGCGCTTTCCGGAAGAGTAACCACTGAATTGGTGGTTTCGAAGTGGAAATCACGTAATTCCCATTCGCGCTTGCGGAAAATATTGAAAGAATCTTCTTGAAACATTGAAGTGTCGATGAATGAGGTTAGGCTAGATCAAAATTTCCAGTGAATTCTAAGAAATATCTCTTCTCAAACTGGAATAGATAGTTGTTAGATTTTCGATATCTACAGAAACTTTTTGGGGAAGGTTATAAATCCTATAAGAAAGTGGCGTAGGGAAAGGAAGGCATCAACTAAGGCTCAGTTATCCGTGTGTTGCCTACGGCTATGAACTGGCTAGGTTAGAAAGTAAATCGAATCTAAT
>JAUTXX010324168.1:0-13664 GCA_032273605.1 Panulirus laevicauda | reverse complement strand
ATCTCACCGGCTCCAGTGGTTCAAAGATCTCACCGGCTTCAGTAGCTCAAAGATCTCACCGGCTCCAGTGGTTCAAAGATCTCACCGGCTTCAGTAGCTCAAAGATCTCACCGGCTCCAGTGGTTCAAAATACGAGACATAACTTTACCCAAGGAAAACCATCCAACTGAGAAGTACAGTGGTGAATTTTGTAGCAAAGCTTCTTTCCTCACTTCTCTCATCCAGTGTAGAAAGTACATGTGATTTAGTGCATTTTTCGAATAAAATCTACCAAATCGAACACCGGTTTCATGACGTGTTGGAAGGTGAGTTTTGGAGACCATTTGTTCACGGTGAATAACACAATGAAATTTCCAGAATTTAGGAAACCTTTGCATCAGATTTACAAAGTCCAACAAATCTAGATGTTCAGAGATCAGCACATAGACGGAGTGAAGTTTTGTTGAGGCAAATTGTTCTCTACAACTACCGCCATCATTGATGCGTATCTTTTATATGTTGTCCACGAGTTCTTTCCCTCAGTGACAAAATATCCAAGAATTCTTTTCTCACATCAAGGTCACCAGATACAGTGCGAACAAAAAGTGATAGTTGAGGTTTATCCTGCACATAACACGACTCATCCAAAGCTATCTACACTTAGATAATCACACTGCTGAAGTTGTGAGTGCTGCTGTGCTTCAATTTCACCATTTGGAACGGAAAATCTGCGCTCTCTGTATAGTATTGTTCTCTGGTGCTAAAATTGAAGTCACATCAGTGAAACAAGTTTTAATAAAATCACTTCCATTGCACGTGCAATGCCCCATGCTAAATGATAGGAGGCTAATGTTATTCTCTGTGCCGAACTGACAAAACTGGCGAAAACTTTAGGTCGCTCATCCATCTGTTTCCAGTGATTCTACTTACGACTTGCGAAGTTGACGACCCTGAGGGGATTATTCATCAGTATTTGAATATGGTTTGAAGTCAGTTGACGTTGTTAGTCTGAAGATCTGAAGTGTAGTACACATATCTGGCAAAGCAGACACTTGGCCTTGCCATTACGTTCAGTAAAATACTACTTATCTTTCCACTTATTTTTAAAACAATTACATTCTATATATTTTCTCTTTCGTTAGTATTTCCCTGTAATTCTTAGTTAAAGTTAGTGTGCGAATTGCATAAAGATGTTCACAACAACACGATAGTGATCAGTGAGTTATACTTCCACGTCTATTACAAGTCGCTCCGACGTTTGAGTCTCAACTGCGTGACTGAGTCTCCCAGCTGAAGGTACAAAGTGCGAGGCTACACAGGAACGGAGGCCATGAACCCAGCGCCAAGCACGACCATCGCGCTGAGAACGCACAGAAGGATGGTTTCATTTTCATTAATAACTCTTCTGTTGTTGATAGATAATTTGTTACATATGACTCTTCAAGAAAAATAAGTAAAATAGGTTCTGTATTATATCAAGATATAAAAATATCTGATGTATCCAAAAGATCTAAACAATTTGGGGGTTAGAACAATTTGCTTCATAAGAGTAGCCTTGGTGATTACATACGTATTCTGTATCTGCGATGAATTGAAGCGCCACACATTTGCCTTTGAAGAGCTGCCAGTTGTCTATATCCGCATTACTATAATATTCACAATCACCGATTTTGGTCTGCTGACATGTGCAAATATGAAAGCTGGTCGTTTTCGTCATCTGAACCACATGGATGTCAAAAAGTATCCTCTATGTGAAGAAAGCAGTCACATTATATGCTAATGCCTGAGATAAACAATAACAGCATTCCAGAATATTTTAGACAAAATAGCAATAAACTGTGATATCATATATCTTATAAATGCCCTTAGTTTCATTTTATTCCGAGTGAATGTAACGAGGAAAGGTAGTCTGTTTTGATGAAATTCAAAGGGCCAGGGGAAACAGTAAAAATGTTCATGGCACCAGATATAGATATAGATATCAAAGAACAATACTTGAGTATTGCCACTGAACTGCCTCATTTTATCAAAATCTCAATAGTTTCATCAGGTCACAACAATTTCATACAGTCTGTCAAACTACGGATATGTTTATTCAGTGCTAAGGGTCGAGTACCAGAAGCAATGTGAACGGTTACACAAGGAACCGCCTGAAGTATGCATTTAGACTCCGTCAAGCAAGAACTAGACAGCAAGTCAGTTTTCGTTCTGTTTGCTGTCATGCAAACCGTTGATACTGTTTGGTGTTTGGTGTCCCAGTTTTTTCTTTCTTTCTTTCTTTCTTCGTTGGCGAAATAAGCTAATGTACATGGTAGAATTTCAGGCCTTCCCACGATACGGAACTGTACATTAACCATTTCGAGACCGAATACTCAGCTGGGCCAGACCCAAAAAGTTTGCTTGGCTTCAGTGTTTTTCTACAAGATGGTATTAAGATCCTCCCCTGTTACTACGTCTCAGGATCACGTAGATCGACATGAGAAACACAAGCACATTAAATCCAGAGTGTGGGGAAGTGTTTCAGCGTCTTCTCTATTTACATCATAGATTCGATCGCGTCCAGTGTATTTAATGTATTCAGAAAACCAAAATGTGTTTGACAGATGAGAGTAAAATCGTTTCAGATCGAGGTACTGTATCAAGCTCACTTGTACCCCTCAGAGTTTTTGTTTATTTTCTTTAGTCTTGTCGAGATATTCTTTTTTACAGGATTTAATAAGCCGCCAAAATTACGTAATCTCTTGGTATATTGAAGTATTAAATGATCAAGCAGTAAACGGAATGAAAATAAGTAGAGCGGCTGGTCTTGATCAATCTTATCAGAGAACAATGAAAGAAGAGAAAACTGAAACAGTTAAAAACCTTGATTGCTGTTTCCATAAGTCCATAATTGCCAAGGGAATAGTTCCGGAGGATTTGAAATTCGCCAGCGTAACACCTCTATTCAAAAAAGGTAATAAGCCACTGCCAGGAAATTATCGTCCAATTACCTTAACGTCTGCAGTTGGAAAACTTACGGAAACCATCAATCGAGGCAGAACTGTAACCATTCTACCACTTGATAAACGATTCTCATCATGGTTTTCGACGAAATCGTTCATGTCTGACAAATTTGCTTGCAGTCTTTTATGATGTACTCAACATGTATGATGAAAGTAAAGCAGGGTGATGCCATTAACAGAAGTCGTTTTCAAAAGGTGTTCGATAAGGTTCCGCATCAAAAGTTACCAACAAACATTAAGTCACATGGTATTGATGGCGTTGTACGTCGATGGATACGATATCAACTGATCGGTCGTAAACAAAGGGTTGCGAGGATGTGATTCATGGTCAAACCTCAGATTGGTTAGACGCAATAAGTGGAGTCCTGGGACTGGGTCTCTTTCTCATATATACTAATGATATTGATAATGGGCTGCACTGCAAGATATCAATATTCGCCGATGGTACCAAAAGCTGGGGAAATAAATCAACAAACGTCTACAGCTTCAAACTGACATAGACAAAATGATAGACAAGGCTCATAGGTGGCAAATTAATTTTGATATCGTTAAGTGTAAAGTTTTACATATCGGTAGCAGAAACGGAATGGCAAGTTACAGTATGAATT
The DNA here is from genome assembly GCA_032273605.1 of Panulirus laevicauda. Classification (NCBI taxonomy): domain Eukaryota; kingdom Metazoa; phylum Arthropoda; class Malacostraca; order Decapoda; family Palinuridae; genus Panulirus; species Panulirus laevicauda. The sequence goes on along the minus strand of JAUTXX010324168.1, from coordinate 10,075 downwards.
CTCTTGAACTTCAAGTGGTGAATGAGGAAAAATACTAAAGCGTAATAATCTCCAGTGACCTACATCAGTGCACAGAATCAGTGAAGAAAGCGAACAAAATTCGTGTATTCATTGGTAGATCTTTCAAATTTAAGTTCAGAGAAATCATCCTTACCCTTTACAATCTATTGGTTCGTCCCCATCTTGAGTATTGTATTCAGTTTTGGTCACACTACCGAAAGAAAGGCACAAACAGAATGAATAGAGTTCAGAGTCGAGCTACCAATATGGTCACAAGGCTAAGAAACAAAATCTTACGAGAGCAGATTAGACGTCTTGAATCTTTTTAGCTTAGAAGAGAGAAGCATAAGAGGTGGTTTAATACAGGTATTCAAAATGATCAAAGACTTTGATAATCTTAAGCTATAAAGTTACTGAAGACTTGATTCGTCTCATTTCACTAATGGATACAAACTTCTGGGCGAATGTTTTACCTCAAATGAGGCGAAGAACTTTTTCTTCAAGAGGCTTGTTAACATATGGAACGAATTGCCCGTCAGAGTGGTTGAAAGCATAGCTGTAGAAACGTTTGATAAAGTCGAAACAATGGAAGACTTTTTAATGAATCAGAGTGAATTAGACAAATTGATGCAGTAGTCAAAGACATCGCAAATGCACTTCAGTATCAAGAAATGCAAATTGATGCAATCTCTTAATAAAGATATCAAACATGAACAAAGAAAAAATTGAAATGCAAGAAGAAATACGAAAAATACAAAAAGAAAGAGGCTTTAAATCGATGATTAGCAATAATCTGAAGTACGAAAAACACAATTTAGCTGGAGATGATAAAGCAAATGGAATGCAAAGTTTCATAGCTACATATATACATTTCAAGACGAAAGACACAAGATTTACTCTTTAGAATGCCCTAGTCAGTCATTTAAATGTGAGATTTATTTCAAGTTAGGAAGACTAGAACGAATGCAAAGAAAAGCAGCAAAACTACATCGTTTAGAAATAAACGTCGTAAAAAAAGACTCGAGGGTATAAAGTTGTTTTCTCCAACAAAGTTCAGAATGCGATGAGATCTAATGAAAGGCTTCCAAATAACTAATAATTTCAGCAACATAACTGGCGACGATTTCTTCACGTCAGATAGAGTTACCATGAACAGAAACATTGATACGAAGTTCAACGAAAAGAGAAGTTATACAAACATGGACAAACCTTACAGCAGTGTTTCTATAGAACGCTGGAATGCATTATCTCCAAATGCTGCCATACCGAACACGTGAATCAAGATTAGACCTTTGCTTTCATGATATTAATCATTATTGAATAAGGAAGCAAAAAATGACGGTATACATTCAGGTATTTCAATTTTTTTTTTTTTAAATTAGAAGCTGAAGTGTTCAGTGGTTAATTCTGTATTGGGATGTGTTTTCCATTCTTTGTTACACTTCCGCGTTAGTCGTCTCTCCATACTTCGTGGTGTTCCTTTATGGCTATTTCCCTGCCAGCTGATGTGCTGAAGGAAGTGGCGGTTGGGAAGAAGCCCTCTGCTTTACTATTGTTTCCACGTATAGATATCATAATATTTCCCTCCAGTGGATAACCTCGTAATAGACCATCATGTCTTCTTTACCTGTCCTTCATATGTGCTCAAGAGTACATCCAGACCCCCTACACAAACCAATATGTTTCCCCTATTCAGCTCTGCAACACACTCCCGCTGCCCGACCCCACCTTAAAACTCAGCCTCCTCTGCCACTCAGCCACCTCCCCATCCTCTTCCCGCAGCTATCCGCACTTTTCTTAATCAATCTCTCTCTCTCTCTCTCTCTCTCGCTCTCTCTCTCTCTCTCTCCCAGCTTTCTCTCCCCTCTTCAGACTCCCTCTCTCTGTTATCCCTACCAGGCTTCCTTCGTCTCAACCCTCTCCCAACAGGTTTCCATTCTCCTGTTGCTGTGTTAGATTTCTTCCCTCACCCTCCCAATTTCTTCCCCAGAGATGGAGTTGCAGCAATCGTGTAAATAGAATCAGAAAGAATGGGAAATGTTGGATACGTGTTGTATTTTTTCTAAGAGGAAGCAGCAAGCAGTGTAGAGGCACCAGGGAGAGGGAGGACGTTAGGGGGATGAGGGAGTGAAACACTCGGGGGTATATTACTTCAGGGAGAAGTAGGGAGCAGGATGGAGAGGACGGAGGCTATACGAAAGTGAGGCGATGAGAAGTGAAGGAATGAGACATTATGACAGGGAGTGTGTACACTCGACGAAGGAAGATAGATTAGCGGGGAATACATGAAGGACGGTGATGAAGCGGGGAATAGGTGGAGTGCAGGTGGCGAGAGATACCGTGATCTCACGCTCATGTGAGACGATCCTGTGTGTCTAAAGTGTATGCCAAGGATCCTGACTAGATGACACTCCCAGGCACTGATGGCAGTCAAGTCTAACGACAGACATAAGCATACTCAAATGACCACCATGAACATGAACTTACTGGCTCTACAATTCCCTTGTCTCGTCCCTGACTAATTAGATTGTTGTAGAGTATATACCGGCGACTAAGAGAGGCGGGAGAAGGGAACTGCAAATCTTACCCTTGACTATCATCACTTTCTACAACTAGAAAATAGAACCCATGCCAGGAGTCTTTCTCGAAGGCTTAGTCGTCTGTTTCGCAAGGGTACCTCGCTCGGGCGGGTAACGCGAGCTCGTGCCAACTAAAAGCGACTTTTTTTTGGTAAGTTTCCGGAATTCATGGTTCGGGTTATAGATGCATTCGTACCAAAGTGTTGGCAATACATGTTACCTTACTTTACTGACTATACAGAGGGAGGAAGGGGTGCGAGAAGGATGGTAGGGCCGTAAAGAGGAAGGGAAGATAAAGGAGAAGGTTTATTGCAGCACATGTTTACGATCGATCAGCACTCGAGGAAGTCTATCATCTAATAAGTAACTACGGAGACTCTTGACTCTTCTGGTGCAGTGATTAATCTAAAAAAGGTTTCGATCCTTTACCCAGTGGCAAGAGGATGGAACCTTTACTTGTTAATATGTGTGTTGCAGGTCAGTACTCAAGCAGACACAGATTTTCATAAAAACATAAGGTTTCAAGATTGATTTACGATGAATTCTTTTTGTTTTTGATAATCATTTATGGTAAAGTTTGCAGAGAGAATAGCACTGGATCATAGCGTTTTACATCCGTACCTGCTTACATCACACAGACGGCTATTTAAGGTAGTGTACTCACTCTGAGGATAAAGCCGTCTAAGACATATATGTGAGGGGGGCAGGGTGTTCTAACAGACCTCCACCTCCGCCAAGGAGTAACTGAGTATCGGTATCGTTGATCAGTCACGTAGGACGTTGCTGACTGAGGGTCAGGGTAGTGTGAGTAATAGGTGTGACTCAGTCGAAGCCAGATCGGCTACAAGAACGGAAACCCTAAATCTGTTGTTCTCTTACTCGGAGTGGTGTCTTGAGGCAGACTCTGGAGGATTAGTGTGTACGATTTTGTTGATTGGCTTGTAGTAAACTTAGTGTCAGAAAAGTTAGTCTTCGTCACGCAAATCTCTCTCTCTCTCTCTCTCTCTCTCTCTCTCTCTCTCTCTCTCTCTCTCTCTCTGAGTCTAGGTAGCATGTGTTGGGTGGCCACTAAATATGGAGGTCTTGCTGGTACTCCACTCCAGGATATCGGAGGATTAATGACGGCTGCGCAGTGAACCAGCACTTCAGTGACTGTTGAGTTTCACTTCTTTGACCCAGGCTGTAGTCGTATCTTTCCGCCTTACCCACACGTGGGTTGCTGGCATTCATTGCACAAGCATTCAGTCTTTCCGTCTCTTACATAACACTTCACAATACGTAACTCAAACGGCTTGCTCTTCGTAACTCCAGAGTTCCCTGCAGTGAGTGCTACTCGTAAGTATTGTGTGTGTGTGTGTGTGTGTGTGTGTGTGTGTGTGTGTGTGTGTGTGTGTGTGTGTGTCACTTCTGTATATGTTTCACGACAGACATACCGAGCAGATGACCCTCCTCTGTTGCTACCTGGGTCGGTATAAGCCAGGGGGGCCCATCAGGGCAGTCAGTGCCCTGGGAGCTGAGCTGGGAGAAGAGGGAAGGGTTATATCGGCGGCCGCACTACATTAAACTTCAGCTGGTGTGGCCAGGCTTCCCGCCCTCCCAGGTAAGGTCGGCTAAAGTAAAGGTGAACCCGGCCGCCAGCCCGACCTCCCCAGTGTTACCAGCTAAGAATATCCTGTGATTAATCACCCATTCTCTCCATTTTCGTCTTTACTGTATCAGTCTTTTAGAAATTTTGAGCCTAGACTATTCTATTTTTCATAAGAAAGTTCATGCATATGAATACCATGAACGTATGCAGTTCTGATGATTATATGATAGAGGAGAGTACTATTTCAAATACTCCGAAAGACATTAAGAGAACGGGCATCCTTACATCTTAAGAGCAAAGTGGATGAGGGTAGAGTGGCTGTGGCAACGCTGGCGAGAGAAACAACTTAAACTTGAGGCCTTCAGTTAACCTGCCACTTAGGGAGGCAAGGGTCCACCCTCTAAGTGTACGCCTTCCCGCCCCCCAGCACCTCCGCACCAGCAACACCACCACCGTGATATCACGCCCTGATTCACTCCGGCATCAGGAAGACAGCGCCGTCATTGAGCCTAACAAACTCATTCTTCCGTCAAATATCAAGGCACTTTAACTGCAAAACCCGAAACTAGGTCTATGTCCCTGAGATGATGTCGGTTATATGAATTCCCTTTGGTGAGACTATAAGGTTTTAAACTAGCGTATATATTCAGCTCAAGCACCCGTTGCATGAAATGGTCGCTGGAAATGTTCGTCAAGCAGACGTTCGCTGGCAGCGCTCACTGGCTAGCCAGTAGTTGAGGGAGTGCCGCAGGGGAGATGGCTAATGCCTCGGTTACATGATGCTGGCGTGTCTCCCGGAATTAGAGGCGATCCCAAAACGCGCCTTAATGTAATATTGCTGAGGTTGTGAGACACGGATGGAAGGAGCGTGAGGCAGGAGCTGGATGTTGGGTGCAGCAGTGAGGTAAGATGAGGCCGTGGTATGAGATGAAGTTATAGATGGAATTTGAGGGAAGGGAGTATGAGTAAGGTCGTAGATGGAGTGCGAGGGAAAGTCATGGATGGAGTGTGAGGTAAAGTTAAGGTGGAGGATGCGTGAGGGAAAATTAGAAGATTGTCATGATGAGATTTAGAAACGAAAATGAGAGACAACTGCTGAACTGTTATGAGGGGAAATCGGCAGGTGGATAACAGAGTGAATGCCAACTGGCAGATGTGAGTAACATTACGTGATACATTGTCCCCAAACTGTTGGAAGGCTTACCACCACTAGTGGTACACGAGAACCATCCAGACGGTACGTAGCGTTGGTCTTTGAAATTCCAGTGGCAAGTAAGACGAAATGTGAATACATTTACCTTAATAAATGATGGATAATATACATTACTCTTCTTTCTCTACGTAATGCCATATACGTATGATTTATCCAAATTCACGTTATTTAACTATGTGAAACTGAGGCATAACCTATACAGTGGTATTCAAAGTGGAGGAAATACAGGTTAGTGATAAGTCTGGAAAAGGGCACGAACCACTGGCATATGAGACGCTACTGGCGGAGAGATAAAGGAAGACATTTAGGGATTCAGAGCCAGTTGATCCTCAGGGACGTATAGAAGAAAATTTATGTTTGCTCGTCCGCCGCTCCATCACTTTGAGGTCTTTGAGATATATTTATGATAACTGCAGGTATAGCGGTGTGGGCTGCGCCTGCCAGCAAGAAGCGTTCTCCTGAGGACTTTACCTCCTCCTGGATATGTAAAGCAGACAATTGACCTCCACGCCTTGCGTCCAGAGGTTCATGTTGTGTGAGTATATCTCAGGAATGGTGGAAGTAAATCTGAAGAGAGAGCCAGGGAGGATCTTGTTCCTGTGCTTCACCAGATCGCTATGGCAGCACTAACTGTTACAACCAGTGATCGATCCTTGAGGCAGTTTAAAACTGGTGGTCATTTCTGTTTGAATAAGTTATCTTATAAAGAAATAACGAGCAGTCATGTTTTCATGATGATATTGAGTGAATTGGAATTCGTATCAAAACTAAATATTGAGATGGTCATGGATATATGGAGGTCAGATAAGACGATCCTTCTGATCTTAACTTCACTTTTCCATCATCTCTGAGTTCTTAAGAAGATGCTCAAGTGTACACGAAAAGTTTTAAGTGCAAGGATTAAGGAGGTTAGCTGCCCATGTAGATATAGTGGTAATGGAAGTAACTTTACTGAATATGGAGTGTTCTCCTCAGAGGCGGTGCTCACCAGCACGTGAAGGAATCTGTAGGAAAGAGATCAGGTTTAAAAGAATATTGAAAGACATACATTCCATTGAATATATGTAGAAAATCATGAATAAGTTCATGATCCATCATGAAACTACGGTGTAAGAGGGAGGAGAGGCCACCATGATGCTATACCGAAGTGTGAGTGAAGAACTTGCCAATGAATATGGACCAGAAAAGAACGAAGAGAAGAGGAAAATAATTGCGTAGTGAAACAGATATGTGAACGAGCAACATACAAGTTATATCACTTTTACAACCAGACTCACCACCTGGATGTACTCACCTTCACAACCAGACTCACCACCTGGATGTACTCACCTTCACAACCAGACTCACCAACTGGAGGTACTCACCTTCACAACCAGATTCACCACCTGGATGTACTCACCTTCACAACCAGACTCACCAACTGGAGGTACTCACCTTCACAACCAGACTCACCACCTGGATGTACTCGCCTTCACAACCAGACTCAAAGTATACGCTGAGAGCAATTCTCTTTAATGCATATTAAATTGAATTCGAGAAAATAGTTATATGTTCTCTAATTTTCACAGTATCATTCTGCGTCACCACTTGGATGTACTCACCTTCACAACCAGACTCACCACCTGGAGATACTCACCTTCACAAACAGACTCACCGCCAGGTTGTACTCACTCTCTTCAAGCCTCCTGCCATCTCCACATAGAGCTGTAAATGTGAACTTCTGGTGGAGCGATTTGATTGAAAACATCCCACGTTTATCATCCGAATAAGAGAGAATCATGTAGCATATGTGTGTGGATCACGGCCAGCACTCGAGATGTATATCTGTCTGTCCTAATCATTTTCTCACAGAGACGTGGAGACTTGGGCATTTACCCTCTAGACGAACAAAGGCATCTCTCTCGACCTGAATGTCAAGATGTATCACACAAGACAAGAGACAACAGTCATTTCAAAACATTTAACAGACTCTCTGCCTGGAAATTCCTATCCCTAAAGTTCAAATAGTATGTAATATTGTGTGAGGAATGGCTCACAGGCGTCATGTAAATCGATGTCGCTCGTATATCAGAGAAAGTTCCCCATGTTTATTTTTAGTTTCAGCCTCTGATGTACGGCTCAAACTCGAGAGAAAAGATGGCCAAACATTTGTTAGAAAACCCCGTCTGTCCCAGGATGAATGAGACAGCGGTAATAAGAGAGAGAGAGAGAGAGAGAGAGAGAGAGAGAGAGAGAGAGAGAGAGAGAGAGAGAGAGAGAGAGAGAGAGAGACTTGGTTCGTGAAAGCTGAGGTTACCAACCCTGCAGATATACTGGTTACGGGAGTGAGTTCCCAATACTGAGAGACTGAATCAGTCATGACGCGTAAATGACAGGTGCCTGAGTCTGTAGGATTGTATCTGTTCAAGGTAGAGGAGGAGGCTCTTTAAGAAGATTGTGAATGATCATAATTTAGCTTGGATGTAAGCGTATTCGAATAGACTTTGTAGGGCACAAATAAGAAACATTTATCCATAATTGATGATATATCTTTCGCCAGGTCAGTTATATCCTAATACCGCTTGAAGATTTTGCAATTTTGGGCAATATGCACTTCGTATTGACATTGAATTTGTTGTACAAGTCTCTTAATTTCTATACGTAAATTTCCATGATTTTCTGTAACATTTTGGTTGTTGATTTATTTTTAGAGTTTCTTGTGCATTACTGTCTTAGAAAATAGGCACTACATTATTTAAGCCTTCTACCACCTAGACTTCGTTTTAGATGAAGACCGTCTACCACTCATTGGCATAGTCTGCTCCTTCTGTTGCTTTGAAATTTTACTGAAGCTTTTCCAACTTTTACGTTAACCTGAGAAGTGATTCGTTTGTGATGACTCGTATCAAACGTTTCTTCAACATTGTTAACGATATCACCCTTGTTTGTATCTAAACACAAGTCTAATAAGTTCTCGTCATGATTTTGTTTTTCACGTAATAGGATTCGGGCAGTATCGATCAGATTGAGATAGATTCCGCGCCCTGAGCTTCTAGAAAGAGATTCCCCAACTTTCCTTAAATGCTTGTATATTAAACTCTCCTGTGATCGATGTGTGCAATTCAGCTGAGAGGCTGTATGGATTTCATCCATAAGGTGTAAATGGAAGCGAGATTATAGATAAAGGTCAGCTTGATAAAAAAGAAAAAAAAAAGATCTCCGAGGATTGGATTATTTCCAGAAATAATTTCTTTCCAGAGATGAAGAAATATTTCTCTGATTCTTCAGATACACTAAAGTTTCATGTCCTTCAGCGATGAGGACTCGTTGTGATAACTTTCTTCGGTGGCGATACACGAAGCCTCTCGATATTTGAGTCTTGAAGCACCTTGTGGCCACATCTGTAGCCTGACAGTTGTCACTGGTATACTGTACTTTCGCCACGCCACCAGTAGCCTAGCACATGATAGTGGTAGCCCTGGCCTCACACCTCCTCCAGCTGGGGATGAGATTGTCGCAGCCACACAGCCAGTAGTGTGGCGGATGTTAGTGGTAACACCAGCCTCACAGATCCCCCAGCAGTAAGGGAGCTGGTCACAGCCACATGGCTTGTAATGTGAGCTATTGATGTGATGCCACTTGCGTCCTGATCGTTTGCTTCCTTTTTAAAGTGTTTTCGCACCTCTTTGGATTTTTCCTATCTCACACATTCCCTGTCTTTACTCTCCTTTTGCTTCGTTCCTTTTATTCTCTCTCTTATTAATACCCTTCCAGTCCTTTCCTCATCAACCACACCACCTCCGGCCTTATCCCTAAGCATCTTGATGATTGAATTTTAAAAGTCTTTCCAACAGTAATTGAATCTCTTTGGCTTTATAACCTGACGATGGTGAAAAAGCTGTTTTATGTAACAATAGTTTCCAGATGAGATTTTGCTGAATCTTCCTCCTGAAGTTCACTTCATATCATGAATGACGTGAGGACTCTCACAGGAATTTTTCCCTCCCCGACCTCAGTTTGCAACATCATCACTAGGGAAAGTGAATTTCATATTTGAAAAGCGTATGAAATATACAGCTTGTATATATGACACCAGTATAAATCATGGCTCTCATGATTTATATATACCAAAATATGTTTGTATTGTGTTTATACATATACAAATAAACTCAGACTTACGTACACTATTCCTCACACTGCGTTGCTTAGTGGCTTTCATTGTGACCCATTAATCTAAACTAAAGGGCCCCAGTTCGAATGCCAGACAAGACAGCTGAGTCACGGCTAACACAGCTGTTCTTCTTTCCTATTAGGGCTGATCGATGAACAAGCACCCGACTGAGTTATGCATATGTGTAAATATGCATATTAGAGGACCACGTTGCCGATTATCTATTCGCCTCAAAGGAACTCGCCTTACCCAGCTCCCACATGGAGAGCAACTTCGAAGCTACAGGAACCCCACAAAAGTTCCATGATAGTAATAAAAGTAGTGGTAGTAGTAATATTAACAGTGATACTTCTAACAGTAACATACATGATCAGTCTAGTACAACGCCAAGACAACTTTCATCCAGCACCTGCAGAAACGGGGAAGTTATGGACCCTTTTTAAAGCAGGAAGTCTTTAATGGTGTACTCTTTTGCATACATTAATAATGTAGTCTTGTTCACTGTGCAACTTTTTGCAGGCTGAATCAGGTAACGCTTCATACAC
>JAUTXX010324058.1:0-13664 GCA_032273605.1 Panulirus laevicauda | reverse complement strand
AACATCCATAAACCTGAAACAACACTACCCAAACAAATGCAAGTCACACTTTCTCATATGTGCTCTGGATATCACCTATCCACCTATTCAACACATCTCAGGACCACTCCTGCATACAAAGACCACAATGGGGACACTGAACACTTACTGTTCAGTTGCCTTGCACTCTTCCCATAGATTCATACTCAACTTATGGTTGTCTACAGAATGTGGCCAGCAACCAGAGCACTGCAAGAGTTCAATAAAGTTAGAAGGAACTTCAGGGAAGTAAACACACATACACTGCCTCATTGTCTTAACATTTATCTTAAATTGTTTTTCCTTCTTTAAGAAAGTAAAAGACAGTAGGACTTACAGCCCCCTACCCTTGTTAATGGCCTTCAGCTGTACACTAGAAGTGAGTAGCATTCTTTTTTCCTTTACCTATGCCTACCACTTATTTTTTTTATTCATTGCACTTGTTTCTCGCTGGGAAATGGCAATCGGGTATGAAAGTTATTACTTCTGGTCTTTCCCTTGACTACTCCCAGTTACCTTACAGAACACACTTTGATTCCTTATAATCCTATCTCTACATATCTTAATACCTCACATTTACAGACCTTTTCCTTTTCACTGCAATCTTCACTGCTGTTGATTATATTCTTCAAAATGATCTTATCTATGGTAAAAGTATTGGGCTGATCAATTCATGGTAACAAAATTGATTCAATAGTTCACATCAGTGAGGATGAACCACTCCTTCCAGCAAACACTGCTTCACCTAGTGGCGGATATTCTCAATTTTTCCTTCTTAAAATCTCAATTCACTCTCTTTTTTAAACTGCTTTTATTCTGGCCTCCATTTATGTATCTATGCAGAAACTATCAACTAAATGTGACCTCAATGTCCCCTGTCCACTAAACCCTACTTCACAGTACAATGTGACTGCTTTCCCAAGAGGTAATTGCAGGTTATATATTCAGTCTAATTATCCCTTCTAATGTTTGCAGTAAAAGTAGTATCAGCTGAAGCCAAGATGCCTGGAAGAAAAGGTCTCAAAAATATTTCCTTGATTTACATTTAACATCAAAAATTATGGCACAAGGAAAGGCATAAGGGTTGTGGGGCTGTTAATCTAAAGTAAAAGGCTTTTTTTAAGCCTTCAACTTCAGTTAAGCCGATATTTCCTTTACAGTGTGAGCAAAAGCTTGTATTAAAAAACATTCCACCTGAATATCAAACTTCCTCCTGCATTCCTATAAACAATTCAAATGAACAAACACAATGAAGTTTCAGTAACATAGTTTTATTTTGAAGTCACATTACACTGTGGGGTCACCAGCATTTGGACACATTATTGTTCTACTTAAGAAAGATTGTACTCTATAAATCATATATAATATCTGACATTAAATATACAGCCATTTCAGGCATTCACGCACTCAGTAGGTCAATGTCATCATTCTATCACACTGCATCAAAACAAAAACTTTAATGTACACACAAAAATGACACACACAGCTATGTACAAGAGCAAACAATTATGCTCTGATTTAAGCAATACAAATTCACTATCAGCATCTCTTTAAAAGAGATTCCATATCAACAGGATTCAAAGTAAAATTCTAAAGAATGAGACTAACAAACACAATATTTGGGCTAAAGCTTAACAAGAACTTTAATTCTCATTTCAAATTATGACACAAAAAAACCATGGACTAGAACATCCAAAGAAAGTACTACAATTATAAAAAAAATTCCTAAAAATAATATAAACATCGTCAGATAGCAAATGATCCTTCACGATTAAGAAGTAGTGTGTGCTCATGGCTGTATCAGTTGGAAAGTTAACCCAAGGATAACAATGATGCAGATTTGCTTGCACCTAAAGCACTAATTCTGGGACTTAGGGGTAATGTAATATGAGGTTTTTCACCTCAATAGGAAAGCCCCTTAAGAGCAATAAGTATTACTCCCGGCACCTTTTTGATAAACCATGAGGAATCCTTGAATGTGAAAGACTGGGGGGTTACACTTAAAGTTTGTACTATACCTGTTTGCTAGTTCTTGTAACTTGAGTTTCCATTCTGAGATGCAAGGCAGGTTTTCTTAGTTTTAAGAAAATATCCAAATTACTGTACATGTTATCACTAGATAAGCTTCAAAATATGCAATCCCAGTGTTAATATTTAATAATCTGTTAAGGAAATAGAAATGTGTTGGCATAGTAAAATATGTGCTTATGTGTGGTACATGATCAAGTAACCTCAACATGTGGGCACTTAACAGTAATAGTGGATAGGCAAGGAATATGGTTTTGTGCATAAAAGCATGTGATAACTAGAATAGTACTTATGCAAATGCAACTTCACATCAAATTTTCACTTCTCTTTAGGTAATAGTGCTTCATGCCTCTCAGTTGAGATAACTTGATGCCTCTTATACTAAACTATGCTATAAAATTTTCAAACACATTTCATCATGGTCAATGCATTAGATTTCCCATGAGCCAAGACCACTCTTAGCATTTCTATTATAAGGTATGGATAATGTGCTTCCACACAAACCAATGCCAGTAGTGTTGCATTTCAAATTACTGGTAACAGAAATGGATCAAGAAAGCCTTTCTTACATTAATGCTACACTTGTTTGTGAGGCCATTTCCTACTGTACATCAGCATGTACTGTGTGTCCCAGCAGCACCTCAGCAGTGTGACAGTGCTCGCCCATCTCTTACTGAGATGACTATCAGACATGGGAGCAGCCCAGCTATTATTGCCAGGTGGAGTATCTAACTTTCCATCAACCTCTTACTTTGTGCTGAGATAAATTTCATGTACAGCATTAAGCTCCACCAAGGCACCATAAACAGCCTATACTATTGTCATCTGCTAGAATAAACATGCACTTTAAATGTTCTGTTCTTTTGCTATGGAACTTAAAATAGTCACACTCATTTATTCAGACCACTACAATGCTTACTCTGCATTTCAAATCACTATAAAGACTGCTGTTTCTCCCACATAAACTCCTGTGTACAAATTACCCAAAACTACACCACATACCTTGGATTATCTAAATATCAGCAAATTCTGCTTGTTTAAGGCTGTTAGCTTCACAGAACTTAACTTGGGTGGACTTCCACAGAAGTACTGTACCTCAATCTACAACTTTCACCCATGACAAAGTTGCAATGCACAGAACTCATATGAATTACTGCACCTTACCAGCATTAGCACAGTACTACAGAATCCCTTTCTTGTTCAATTAAAAGTCTCTAATGACAAATATCTGAGCAGCAGTAACACCACAACATGTTGTACACTCATACATTAACACATATCTGGAAAATCAAGTAAAATGAGAGAACTATATATAATGTACTGATATAAAATAATAGCCTGTAAAAAAATGTGATACAATCAAATTAGTAATAAACTTCTAAGAAAAAGCTAACTTTTAAGTCAAAACCACTGCAAATTTTGAAGATGTTTCTATTACATGTGGTAGCATGATCCTGTTCAAATTTCTTCAGCAGTACCAAACAGTTATATGCATGTACACCAGAATGTGCTCTAGTGAATGAATTAATCACACATCTGATATATCTATGAATGTTTGAGTTCTGCCAGTTAGAAGTATTTCTCGGAACAATCTTTCTACATTTACTCTTATCAAACATCTATACAATACTCTCATTTTCTGAGGATTTTGAAAAACAACTGTTAGAAGACAGAGAAATTACAATTGCTTCTATAGCCAATTAGTTCAAATATACTTTGGTTTGATTATTTAACTAGGAAGGTAACTGACAACTGATCCTTATAACTGCTTCCTTGCCAATGTGTCATATATATTTATTGATAAAACTATACTGATAAAAAAACTGTGCCATGGTCTGTACCACCTAAAGTTTCTGGTCTTCCAGCAAAACTGCTGAATCTTCACATTTAGATGAGCGTGAAATCAATGCAAATTATGGAAGGATAACTGCAAAAATTTAACTTTGCCATTTACTACATGACACAAGTGTGGCTCTCTCTGATAGTTTGGGACTGCCTCGCATCCAAAAGTAACACGAATTCTGACTTTCCTGTTCTGGATTCTTATTACCTCTGACAGTTACTCATATATGACTGGCCAAGCACAACTCTCCTCTTGTAGGTTTTTGCTAATTCTCATATATCTATACAGTATATAGTTTCATATATTACATACACTATGTACAGGATCAATGCCTACAACTGATAAAACCTGGAGTTTTGGTTGCAGCACAAAATCACAACTACATCGGCCTCGTATCCCCACGTCTTTTTATAGTCTTTATATGAAAAATAACGAGGTAATGACCAACCTTGGGTCTCATGCACAACTGATATATGAAACAACTTGTGTTTTCCACACAAAACATACATCAGTTTTTTCTCGTCATTATCACAAATAATAACATTAATTCTTTGTGTATAATATGTGCTTATTTTACCCAATCTAGAATTTAACATAATGAGCTGTGCTTCACACAATGAATAAGCTGAGGAGTTAATGAGAAGACATGCATCATTTAGTTTCTAAACTTTTACAACTTCAATGCTCTGTCTTCATTCAACCTAGTAACACTGTGTTGGTAGTGTAAAGTTTGTGTAGCTTGAAAGAAAGCATAATTGGTGTGGTAACACTGTACAATGTCAGTAACATGTGGTGCTGATAATGCTATTACAGTATGTAATGCAAACAACATTACCAGAGAAAGTGCTGTGAACAGCAGCACTAGTGGGTGATGCTGAAAATACTGCCATACTGGTGACAGTATTAGTAGTAGTTATAGTGCTTACAGCACTACCAGAATGTTGACAATACCATCCAATGGGTGTGATGTTATCAATACTAATCATGTACTGCTGCCAACATTATCTCCTTAATGTTAGAAACAATACAAGTGTGTTGCTGACAGCATTAGCAATGCAATATGCTATGTGCCAAAGTAATGCTAACAACACTATCCCAGTGTGTGATGCTGACAACAAAGCCCATGTAATGCTGACAAGACTACTTGTGGAATACTGACACCACTACCAGGTTGATTCTGGTATCACTAAAAGTGATGCTCGCAAAATACCTGTAAGATGCTGAAAACATACCTATGGAATGCTGACAAAACTACCTGTATAATGCTGATATCAATACAAATGTTAAGCTAACATTACCATAGTAAGATGCTGACAACACTAACAAGTGTATGATGCTGACATTAATAACATAGTGTGTCGCTAACACCACCAAAGTACGTGATCCTGACAATGTAATCTGTGTTGGTTACTGACAACAATACAAGTATGTTATGCTGAGAACACTGCCAGTGTGTTGTAGTGATAGCATTACCACAATGTGGTACAGACAATACAACTATATCATGGGTATGGGGCTAATGCCACTTATACAGTAAGCGATGTTAACAACTACCACATTTCGTGATACTGACACCACTAATACTGAGTATGGCATTACCAACACTAATGCATTACACTGGGCTGACAACAGTGTTTGTATGAGGTGCTAATGCTACAACCACAGTGGAAGGTGATGAGAAGTATCAGCATTACTTCACAATTTCAATCATCCTCTCATTAAATCATGATCTGCAATCTTAATGTTACACTGACATTTATGTGATGCAACATTTATAGTCTTGTGTGTGTCATTATCCCATTATACACCTTTTCTGATGCCTGAATGTCTTTGATTATGAAAAACCAATGTTATCTTGACACCAATCTTTCTGCTGAAACCACATTAGCTACAGTTGCTAATCAAAATACAAAGTTGAAAAAAAAAGTGGCAGTTCTAGTTTTGTTAATGTAGTACTGTATATTGGGACCACACTGACATGATGGCTAGGATCAGTCATCCTGAACTATGTTATCAGGAGCCATCTGGTTCAATGGCCACAAACAATAATTTTGGATGACTCTCAAGCCATAGCAGTGTAATGAACCAAATACACATCACAGAAAATTTCATGTTCTATATATCAATACTGGTATAAAAACCTAGGAAAGTATTCCTTAGCAATCCTACCTTAGTCAGAAGTGATACAATAGTTATGTGCTGTCACTGTCAACTTTGAGGTCATAGTCAGGATGTATCCTCTTTTACCTAAATGACACAAGTGAAACGTCAAGACTGTCTTTCATGACTATGATTTCTCTTTTGTTATATAATGGCGATAATCCCATATCTTTAATGGAAGGTATGGGGAAAGCGATGCAAAATATTTATCATGTTAATGTAAGAGAGTTTTGAGTATGTAGACTGGCTACAAATAAGCTATAAATCAACTATATTGTGCCCAGTATGAGCCTTAACTGAGATGCTATAATATTTCCCAGGAAAAACCCTCTGCCTAGCAGACCAATTCTTCAAATCACACACCTACTCAGAGTCCTACCAAGATGCAACACAGGGTTTGAGAACTCATTTTACTTGGCATTTAGCAGATTCCTGAACCTCATCCTAAGTACTAACATAAGTTGGCCTTTGACACCCAGGTCCAGTCTACCACTAAAGGCTGTGTTATCACAAAGTCTTTAAACAAACAGCTGAGTAAATTTGTTATGTTTTTCATGCAGCTGTTACTTTTGATTAGGATATTTTTTCAGTATTAAGTCCATAGCTGAAAGAAAAGAAACATATGACTAACACAATATGAACTCAACAGATAAGAATAAAATTACAACAACATTTCTTCAATAACAATGAATTCCAAAACTACGGCAAATACATAAAATCAATCTTATTCACTTAGTATCACTAACTAAATATTATCATGCAATGGCAGGCATAGTCATATCTCAAACGCCCTCCTGGTCATATCAATAAATTCATGCTGTCACTGTGAAAAACAAAAAGGTTTGATAGTGCATACTTCCATACAAATTTTACTCAACAGACTAGCAGCCTTTCAGTCAGCCTTAAGAGGAACTTTCTAAATTTCACTAAATTGGGGATTGGGCCTCATAGAATATAACCTCAATGACCCTATCTTGGTGACTAAAAGGGGTTTGGGCTGGACAAGAACCCAAACTTCATAAGACCAAACTCTCACTGCAGGTGCATTTAAAGTTGGGCACAAGCAGTGTGCCTGTAACTGCCTTCAACTGGTTTCTATGCACTTGTTCTACCCACTGTAGATAAAAAAAAAGATAGATGATGGTAACAGAGTAGGATACAATATTCTTAACTCCTTCAGAACTTCTACTGATAGTTTGTTTAACTATGTTAACCAAAATTCACATTACAGTATTATATAAAATTAGATCACTACAGAACGTCTAACTTAATTCTCTTCCTTTCCTTAACCCTGCGGCCAACAGTGTCATCACTGATATCACAGTTATCACTGTCCTCATCACTGGAACGACGTTTAAGACCACCACTTTCTGTAACTTCATCTAAGTAATGCTTATAGGAGGAGTACAACACGTCGGGATACCACCGAAGTTCTGAGTCCTGAGAAGCGACACACGCATGGAAGGCAGAGTAAGGTTGTGAAGCCGTGACAGGCGAAGATTGTTTGAGGGCAGGAGAAGCAGACAAGGTAACAGTGTCAGTTCGGGTACAAGGAACAGACAACACACATGGAGCAGTCACTGGTTGAGAAGTACTTAATGCAGGCTGAGATCCTGCTGCAGGCTGTGAGACAGACACTGAATGATTGACAACTGACGATTGATAAATAACTGGAGAGGATGTGGTCCCACTTTGGGAAGCAGCTACACTGCAAGAGGCAACTGTGGCTTGGGAAGAAGAGAGGTTTTGAGGAGGAAACTGGGATTGTGACACAGCAATTTGTGTTTTGTGGAAAGGCTCTGTTACTGGTCTAGTGTGGTTGGGAAGGTCTAAGTCAAAAACTCGCTCAAGATTCCGTACAGAACCCCCAACCGCATGCCATCTGTCACGCCCCTCATCTCGAGCAAGAAGTACACCTGGAGGACTACCCTTCTCCACACTCTCTGGGACAGCAGCTGCTGTTAGGGGAACATAAACCACAGCCTCATCTCCACCCTGCATCAAGACACCAGCCTGCAGTGGTTGGCCTGACCCTTCACCCACTGACTGGCCACAACTGTAGCACAAAAGGGGATGTGCTGGGGATTTGGATCTCCAGTATTGCAGCTCAGTTTTGCACTTGTTCAGTTCCTGAAAGTAAAGGTTAACTGTTGAAAAAAAACCAAAAAACATAATGTTCATGATTATATGAGCAGGAAAATGTACAAATTCTTATCTGAAAGGGTACATAGAACATTTAACATCACACAAATGCCACACAATTCTGATTTTTTTCTAAACAGGAGATAACATGGCAAAGTCAAAAATACGTCCTTATCATGGCAATCTTGGATGAAAGGAAAAATAAGGAGTATGAAAAAAGAACATGGAAAACAATAACCCTTAAACAACAGCCAACAGCAGTTGATTTATTTGAGAACAGCAGCCAACAACAATTGATGTGTTAACTTTTCCCACCTCTGTTTCCATATCCAGCTGATTATACCAATAGTAGCCAACAGAGGTCTTTTCCATCAATAGGAAGGTGCGGGAAAAAATTCTGCTATCCTCAGAACCCCTACAACCAACATTTAAAGTGCATGGTCGTCCACCTGAAGGTCATGTGTACACGGTGACCCTGTGAAAAATACATAGACTACTGGATGACTTGTCGTCCACCTGAAGGTCATGTGTACACAATGACCCTGTGGAAAATACATAGACTAGTGATTGACTTTAGTTATTATGAGAAACAACTAGGATATGTATCAGCTGACATGGAAAGTGAAAAAGAATAACATGAGAAATAAGAGGAAACAGATATCTTGTAGAGTCATTTTAGAAAGGATTATGTAAGTAGGAAGGCAGCCTGCAAGGGAAGCATTCCCAATGAACTCGCATTTGTGAAAGAAATTACGAAATGACTGCTAATAATTTGCTCTTTTTGTAATCTAAGGGTAATGCAGGACTCTAGTAAGGCATGATAAATAATGAGCAATATTATTTCTAATGAAAACATTCTCCAATATCCTCCCTGTACTAACAGCCACTTGAACTCACACTTAGCTGTAGCATGAAAGGTGTATTCTACTTAAATCCATCATGTTCACCTCCAACACTGTCCCTGAGTATGAAATCAGTGTAGTGCGTTCAGTATAATGAATACGAAAAATCCTTCAACAGCTTCCCTACACTTAACCAATCTCCTTCACCCTAGTTATTAGTGAAAGGTGTATTATTTCTAAATATATTCAAGTCATTTACCTGCACCTGTGTCTGAAATTACAGTAAAGTTGGAAAAAGCTTCATCAGAAACAAAGAATCATCATGAAGTCTTCTGGTAGTAGCAGGAGCAGTCAAACACATCATTCACAACCTCTACATATACTCATTAATCATCAGAGAAACCAAACATCAAGGTACTATTATACCTTTCTGTGTAATTTCTGTTAGTTTTGAATGTTCATTTTCCTCTTCACAGAGTAATTCCCTGTTTCATTTCCATCTTGCAGATTGTATGAGGAAGTTTTTGGACCATGCCTGTCATTTAAGGGTTTATTTGAGTTCCTCAGATGTATATAGATCTGACTCTAATAGAGGAAGGGTAAAGGAAGAGGTTAAACACACACAGTAAGAATAATAGCTCTGCTATTCAAGTAAAATTGTCATAATGATCAATCTTTATGTTGTTGATCTCCAAACAGAAACTATAGAAGCCATTTGCACGCCTCATGTCCAAGCCTTAGTGGCTCAGACTAATGCAGACAACTCATGAGAGCAAATGGCAGAAACAGTAACTGTAGAACAGAGTTGGTACACATCATGGCTATATTTCCCATTCTATTTGTGCGGGGACCAGCCACATGGGGAGTGGCCATTAAGTCACCACCTTTCCTTAAATAATGAAGCAGCAGAATTCTCTTCCTTCTTTCATCAGTCCCTCTTCCATAACATACTAAAAAAATAAGTGACCTCTGATCTGAGTGGATCTAAAAAGGGAGAGAGAAAGAGTTAGAGTCAGTGAATATCACAACAAAGATGTGTACTGAGATATGCATTACCCATAGTGCCTGAATTAGGACCATCAAGAAGACCATTCTTTAGAGGTATATATACTGTAACAAAATCAGAGCCTCCTATCCAAAATAAAGCCCCAAAGACCATTCCATGGCTTCCATTGATGGCTTCACATGCCCTGGTTCAGCCCACTGACAGCACATCAACCAGTGTACCACAATGCTCTGCGATTTGTTCTATCCTATGGCCGCCTCTTACCCTGCTGAATGTTCAGACTATGATAACTCAAGAGCCTCTTTTGCTACATCCCTCCATTTCCTTCTTTGGTCTTCCCTTTGCTCTCTCCACTTCTTGTATGAATACCCTCTTAGTCTCTCATTACTCATCGTCACCAAATGTCCACATCATTTCAGCATATTCTGGTCATTTTCTCAATCATACTCCATTTACTACCACACCTTCCTCTTCCCCTGTCATTCCTTTTGCGATCAACCTGCATCACATTTCATTGAAGCAATTCATTTCCTACATGTCCACCCTCTTTTGCATTCAGGGCTCAATATCCAAGTCTAAACAACTCTGACAGGACTACTGTACCTTCAAATATGCCCTTCTTATGCTAACAGACATCTGGTCTTTCTTTCCACACACTTCTCAATGCACCCAAGACCTTAGGCTCCTCTCCAAGCCTACGACTATCAATCTGTATAGTTTCATCTCCTGATCAGTCTACCCCATGGTCTCTAAAGCATTCCACTTACTACAAATTCTGACTTACTCTCAAACCATCCTGTCTCATGCACCTCATCGCCTTACTTTTGTTAAGATTCACTTTTAACTTTATCCTTTTGCACCCTCTCTCCAACTCCATTGCCTGCTTCCTAAGTTTCTCTCCTGCAAACAGCAAATGATTCACTTCCCAGGTACTCCAACCTAATTATGCTGCAGAAGACTTGTCCCTCTCTCTGAAACCCTTGCTTTACCTCTTTCACCATCATGTCCATAAATAACATTAATCAACCATGATGACATCACACATCCATGATGCAGACACCCTTCACTTGGAACCACCTCTTCTCTTCCCTTCCTGCTCACACATATTCCTTGCTGTCCAGGTGAAACCTCCTAGCTATATCAAATCATGTATTTGATATAAATATTACAAGAGAAATTCCAAGACCAGAAACATGACTAACACTTTAGTTATGAAAATACATGAAATTTAAGACTTGAATGTTACAGAATAGAACAGTAATGATGTAATGAAAAAACTAACCTGAAGTACAGTGCTGAATTTGCGTGATGATTCCTCAAACTTCTTATCATACTCATCCATGCGTGATGCATATTCCAACATCTGTTTGTGTTGGTCAGCTAACTTGCTTTTACAACCCTTTAATTCACGCTTCAGAGCAACCAATTGTGTGTTATACCTGTAACGAATAATGTCGACATGTCAGCTCAGATAAATCCCACATACAATACACATATACAATCTATTATCTTGGGAAAAAATAAAAAAAACACATACTGTGGAGTTGTGATTCCCACCATCCCTTAAAAAGAAAAAGCTATCATCCTTAAGGCAAATGAGTTAAATGAGACTAAAATATCCATTCACATTACCTATCTGTCTGACATCACACACTATGATGGTTGGTCAGGTGAGAACCAACATCTTCATTAACACGTTCAACACAAACTATTTCCACTTCAACTGTTTCCATTTAGTTCCTCTAACATCATCTGAAATTATCCTTACCCTAATCAATTCTTTCCTTGTTTCTACCTAATGCAGTCTACTTTTCTTCCTTGTACCTTCAACTCTACTATTTTTCTTGAACAATCCATTGTCTGCCATGCATTATTCTTCACCCTTACTATTCTGCAAAAAATTTCATCTATGTACCTTTCTAATGATTTTTCACACCTATCCTTTTCATATTTTCATCTTTATTTATTCTATCCATATCTACATCTCAAACTTCACAACTTCAAATGACAATATGTACACTAAATGGCAGTTTGGTCTGATGTCAACAGCCAGATAGCTAAAGATATTATGGGGGTATGATCTTAAACAGTGAAGGTCACTAGGTACAAATCATTAGTCACGACAACACTGGATAACATCATTATGCTTGATCCAAAATAATCACCTCCTCATTCCTTGACGGATGCGCCTGATCCTCTTACGTAAGACCATGTTTGACGGAGGAAGAGGGTCTCGCTCAGGTAATTCATCTTCTGGCTCAGACACCTGTCCACTACCACTGGTAGATCGTACACTGCATCCTTCTGCAACCCCAAAAATCAATAGGCGTTGAATATAAATGAGGAAAAGGAATTCCTGATGGACTTCAACAAGGAGAAATCTGAAAATATTTTACACACTGATTAACAGCGTATCCGCACCTTTGTACAAAGGCTCAATAGGGGGGTGTAAGCAAAGAAAATATCAGATTTTGGAATTACTGCAAATGTAAAACTTGAATTCAAGGAACATATTAAAAAAAGTGCATTTAAGCCAATTAACAAGCAGTATGACAATAAAATCTTTTACAAGAGAAGTTAGATTATGAAACTTTTCCACATACATAACAAAAGAATAGTATATTGCTGTACTGTGTTGTCAACAGTTACAAAAATGGAAATAAACAAATAAGAAAGAATATTGAAACACTTCAAAAAAATGACAGATGGACTGGAGCACATAAACTGTCATGAAAGGCTGAAAGAGCTTAAACTATACAATCTAAAGAAAAGCAGGGAGGGATTACATTATAATACATGCTTGTCTCTCAGAACAAGGACAATGCAAAAAGAACAAAACATGAGTTGTTCCTGGGAACACACAGAAAAGATACTAAACAAAAATGTGTTAATGTCCAGTTGACAAACTTGAATGATCATACAAGGCAGTTCTGGAAAAATTATGAAATATGACTGGAGTGACTAAAGGAACAATCAAAGGACTAGACTTACGGCTGAAGTCAGTCCCAGATGACCGGGATGATGCTTATATCAAAGGAGTGGCAGCCAAGGGAAACAATAGTATCCAGCAAGAAAGATGCAAGATGAATGCCATGGGCTTGCCCTGCCTTCTAGCAAATTCTCACTGTAGGTACTTCCCCCTCATTTCTGACATTTTTTGTCTTTCTTTGCTCATCCACTCCGTATGCTCATAAAACTTAAGCACACACTGACTGATCTCTCTATTACACTCAACTTATAACTACACTTCTTTCTTACACTGCCAATACTTACACAATCAACTACCATGTTGTTCTCAATAGCTCATTTCCAACAAGTCCATCCTCTTCACTTCTTTTGCATTTAGGGCCAAAGCCTCATATCCATACAATATTGTTAAGACTATCAAACATTCAAATATACCAAATTTGGTCCAAAAAGATATTACCTTTTTCCACAATCTCTTCAATGCACCCAGGGTTTTAGTTCCCTCTCTTATTTAAGCTGTACTCAGTCTCTCCTGGTACTTCCTCACACAAGTCTCCTTTCCAAGCTCACTTACCTTCACTACTCTCTTCACCCCAACATTCTCTCTTTTTTTCTGAAAACCTCTACAAATCTTCACCTTCGCCTCCACAAGATAATG
>JAUTXX010324057.1:456-24377 GCA_032273605.1 Panulirus laevicauda | reverse complement strand
TGTGGGTGGGTTGGGCCAATCTTTCGTCTGTTTCCTTGCGCTACCTCGCTGACGCGGGAGACAGCGACATAGGTTAAAAAAAAAAAAAATTTCCAAGATAGCAATGTTTTATCTTAAAGGGTCTTTCTGAAAGTAGGATTGCTAACATATATTAAGGGAATAATCTCCTGGGAAGTCTCAACGTGCTTCATCCAAGGAAAATTCTTTAGAGCTGTATTCACTTTGCTTACCTTAATTTGGATTTCACTCTCGAATCAGTTTGATATCAAATTACGTCAGTGGCAGTTTCTAAAGGGACAGCAAGCTTTTCCTAGACAACTGGGAATATTTGTAAGTATCTCATTTTGACAGCTCATATCCTAAAGCAAATTATAGATATCCTCAGTTTTTTTTGGTTGAATTCTAGATTTTTTATTTGGATATTAAGTCCATTCTTGTAATTCTTACTAGACCAACTTCACCCTCTTTCCTTCACACCTGCAGTTTTCCTTAGGGTTCTTTCCTGTCTCCTCCCCACTTCCTTCTTTTTGTGTTGTCTGCATAGCATGGAAGCTATAACTATAACCAGAATTAAGAGAGTTGAGTTACAAGGAAAAGCTAGAGGCCTTAAACATATCCACCATACCAAGAGAGAGACTGACTTGATTTCAGGCTTTTAGGTTTTTGAATCAGCCTGATGATATAGAGTTGATATTTATTCAAAAGATGCATGGAAAGAGCAAGCAGAGATCTTGAATTGAAAGTATAAAGATAAATTGTGAGAAAGAATGTAAGGATGTACTTTTATAGTATGAGTATAAAAGCAATGAATGATTGCGATAAACTGAATGAGGACAACTTACAAAAGTTTGAAAATTTTCATGTTAGTAGAGATGGTTCAAGAGGTGGTGCCCCATAAGCGTAAAACTTTCAGCCCTTACAGTGCAGGTAGGTAGTTACGTAAGGATTGCTTTGTCTACCATCATCAACAATCTATTCGTCCATCCCTCCATCCATGTATCAATCATCCATTGTCAAAAGTCACAGTTAAGCCTTCAACTTGGTCACAACTTAGAAACTTTAAATTGAATGCTTATAACCAGGTTTCTTGCATCAAACATAGCATCTGTTTCTCCCATTTTGTCAGCTTGGTTACAATCACACACATTCCTACCCCTCAGCCTGAGCCTTTGAGGACGAACCTTACTTGTCTTCTCCTGTTCTTGTGTTTAAAGTTAACTAAGTGGCAACAGTTTCATTTTGCAGCAGGTAGCATTTTTAGTAAATGCTGCAACAATTACTGATTAGTTTTTAAAATTTTAAAGTTGAAAAATTGTCCGTTAAGAAAAAAGAAAGTATAAAACTAGAAGTTCTTTCTTCATTTGGGCATTAATAAAAGGAACATGGTTAGGATGAAAATTTAAAATTATTAAGTAGTAAGCACTTGATAATGAATTCAATATTATAGCCATTGAAATCCATACTTAGGATTGATGTGGAAGATATTCAGGTAAGGTGACTCAGAGCTTTATTAAGGGTAACATACTTTACATGTGTAGCACAGACCTTGTCACTGGTTCAGTTGCACATTGTACCTTTTTTTTTCACAATTCTCAGCTTTGTCCACTTGGATGATTGACAAATATCTAGCAGTGTAGAAAACCTAGTTATTATAAAGTAGATTGATCAATATTAGTAATAAGTCACTGTGCTTAGCACATGCAGCTTACTAGCCAACTTGCACTCCACTTGCTCTAGTTGGTTCCTCATATTTGATCATATGTCATTCACCATTTATGTTTGGTTACTCCTTTCTTTTCATCAGGGTGTGCACCTCACGGGCTTGGTTTCGTATGGAATAGACTGCCTTCTTGTGATTCTCGTTCTTCTTATTTATTTTATTGAGATACTTCCTCTGCGTTCATTGTTTGGGTATAAAACCCTTTCAGGAGTACCCAGGCAAGTCCAGAAGCAAACATCAACATCTCATTTCCACTGTTCAGTCGGGCACCCGAAGGGAAAATCTTGTATCCATTTACTGAAGTTCTAGCAGATGTGTAAGTGACAGTGTGACTCCCTTGTAGGTGCTTGACTGAAGTTGGAGAGTGCAACTCCTGCATGCTTGTATTTCAGAAAGTAGTGTATTACCCTAACTTTGGTCTCATAAGGCAAACATTAAGTAGATTTCCTCCATCATATTGATTACATATGCTGAGGTAGATATGGGCATTGGATTGGCATTTGAACATATCGTGACAGAAGTATCTTGAAAGAAAATCTGAAGCTCTGTGCTATGATGAGTAGGGAAGGTTATTACATTTTAATGATTTTCGCTTAACACGTGAGCTAGGCTTCAAACTTTAGCGTTCGTCCCTGTGCATAAGCTGTTTTTTGTAATCGTGTGTCTTGTTTATTTATTGTGAACTAATCTAAAGATGCTTGTAAATTTTTACCATTTGTCATTCTCTGTATTTTGAATTTCTTTTCTTGTGCTTACTGTGGGATGATACAGGTGTAGTTTTCCCCATCTTTTACACACTTGCGAGAGTTAGAAGTTCTGTAAGTGTTGTTAAAACTTTTACAGATAAATTTCTGTTACTGATTTGATCATATTGTAAGTGAAGCAGTTGATGTGTCCTTGCATTAGGAAATACAAATTATTTAATTCAGCAAGTATACACAAAAGAAAAAAATATTTCACAAAGTCAAGAAAAGGTAAATTTATAAGTGAGGAAATTTGATAACGCTGTAGAAAGGGATAACAGCACATATGAAATATTTGTGGAAGGTACATGTGTTGCCAAATCAGTATGGCAAGAGAACTGAACAGTTAGTGAGATTATACAAGCCTTCTTCTTTGCCTGCAGTATTTTTTTTCACTGGCATCTAAAAGTAACAGATTTACTACATAACTTATGGCCCTTTTTTATTTTGTTTCTTTTGGTGGTAACACTGATATTGCATGGTTTTATGTAAAGGACTCTTCAGATTAGCTGTAGTTACCTACACATCATACTAGGAGTGTAATCAAATAAGCATCCCCTTGTGGCTTTCATAATGATAAATGTATATTAAATTCTAATGGTGTCATAGATCTTTATCTCTTAAAATGTGTGTTTTATGCATATAGTGACATATGAACTGGTTTGTTCAGTGTTGTTATTATGGGATTAGGTAGTAGAAGCCATCAGTTTCCTGAAACTTGAATTCCAATGGTTTCCCACAATTGAGGGTCATTTCTGATGTGTCTTGTTTTGTAATTCTGCTTTTTTATTCTATTGGATGTATATCAAGTTCTCTTAGCAGAGGCACAATACTGCTCACTCCCAACTGATGGGTCAGCTAATTATCTGTGTTACTTTCTTACATATTGAAGTTATAAAGAGTGGCAATGAGTTGGCATATTTGTGCTGAGGTCATTTTCACAGTTATTCATTGAAACCTCTGGGGTTGTTTTGTGTTAGGAAGGTCATGTTACATGAGTAGGCTTACCTAACGTGTCTACCAAATGTTCCCGCCTAATGTTCCAAGCTACTGCTTTTACCTCATAGGAACATCAGGTAGAAGTAGTAGGTTGGAATGTTGTTAGACACATTAGGTGGAAGTGTCTGTAGGAACATTAAGTAGGAGCCTCTGGAAACACTTGCGCGAGATTTGCCCTCTGTTAGTGGCCTGTTAAGGGAGAGGTATAAAGGCTAAGAAGCGGGACTGGAGTTCACTAATTATGGAGACCCTGTTGAAGGAGAGTTCCAAGAGGGGACAAGTGTCAGAGTTTTAGATTAGATACTTCTACTTCATGCACCCACTTGATGTCCTTACCTATCATTTGAACCTAATGTTTCTACTAAATGCTTGTGCCAAATGTTCCCACCTACTATTGCTATCTGTTATTCCAACCATTTTGCTGAAAGGCAGGGCTAATGCATATCTCTCACTGCTGGAAAATCTAGAGTTATGAAGAATGAGTTTTGTGTTAGGTGTTGTCAAGTGTTATGTGTGACAGGGAAAGATTGCATGTTTGTGGAAAGGATGCGAGCAGTCCATATGTGGGTAAGGCCGATGTTTGTAACAAGCAAGTTTAATTGTTCACAGATCACTGGCAGCTCTTAAGATAAATGATATCATGGTAATGCAAACTAGTGCCTGAACACACTGTATTTCCATAATGAAAGTAGTGCTTCATATCACCATCTGCCAAGACAAGAGGTGCTGCTGATGTTTACTTTTTTAAATCACGTTTGATTTATAGAAAACGTGTTTGCGATCTCCCCCTCCTCGTTTTTTTCTCCCAGAGATATGCACATAATGGATCTCATTGCTTATCATGACTATTTCTTATGTTGATAGAGGGAAGGTTAAAGGTGATGAATGTGTGCATCTGTTGACAAAAAAGTCTTCTACAGGTATTCTGTCAGTTTATGGTAACTCAGGCACATATCTGAATGATTCGTACATCCTATTGTTTATTGTATGTACCGTATTCAAATAGGTACTGTTATTTGGACATTTACACATTTTTTTCTTCCTCCTGTCACAAACAAAAAGCCACATCAAGGCCAAGCAATAATTGAAATATAAAGAGGATAACAAAAGGGAAAAAAAATTGATAATGAAAAGAATTTACAAATATTGGAAGAAATAAATAACCTGTCTTGTAAAAAGTGCCAGGTCATAGTTATTAGTAAAGACGTGAGGGTAGAGCGTTCCAAATCTTCAGGGTTTAGGAAAAGGAACAGTTATCAGAACAGCCACACAATAATCATGGGACACAGCAGCTCACTAAATATTGCATGGTTTAGTAATCGTCAGGGTACACGAGCAGCCAACTCTTGGGAACAAAAACAAGAGATAATACATACATATGATTTTTTATAAAAATATTTTTTCATTGCACATGACAGCTAGAGAATGGATTTGAGTAAATGTAGTCTTTCTTCATCTGTTACTGGCACTACCTCTCTAAAACAGGAACAGTGATCAAACTTGAAATAAAGAAAAGAATTTTTAATAAAAGTGATTTTTTGTTCCAGGAATCTTTGGCATCAGTTGGTCAAATTGTGAGTCGAATTGGATCTGGTGGGACATCCCCTGGGACAGAAGCTAGTGATGCTCCACATAACTCCTTACTGTCAGAGCTAGACACTTCTTACCGTATCTTAATTGAGAAGTATGAAGCTCTGCTTGAAGCAAGAGAACTCCAACAGCAACAGCAACAACAGGCCTCACAGGACACAGACCTAGGACATGAGGGACTTGTTCACCCAGGGGTTGATGATATGTCAGGGCCCATGAGCCTGGTGATGACTGATACAATGCATGATCCTGTTGTCACTACAAAGTGTCAGCGATGCCATACCTGCACCTGTGACCTTAAACCCTCTGTTGGTCGTCCCAAAAGTAATATGGAAGAATTCTCAGAAGTGGAAACATCATCGTCTGGTTTTTCTGATGGAGAGAGTAGGCTGAGTAACAAGTCAACACAAACTGAAGAAGATACACCACATCGTGAAGTGTTTGATGACTTAACACCCACACCAACTGTTTCTTCAAAATGTTTAGACCTAAGCTCCCCGGTTAATCCATGTGACAAACGATTCCAAACTGCTCCTGAGTACAAGAAACTTTTCCAGGAAATATTTACAGTTTTAAAGAAGACGGTAGATGAAAAGGATAATCAGAATCAATCTCCCAAGTTATCCAAGACACCTAAAGCACAGGAAGTCACTACAGGGAAAATAACTAGCAACAAAATCAGTCCAACCATAGCTGAGGATTGTAGTACTTCAGAAGTGGGTGCGGGGCCTACACTTTCCCCATCAGAAAGTAAAGAATCCAAGTCATCATCTGCAGAAATCTCAGAATCAACAACTGGTCAACCTCTTGAAAAGTGTAAAGTATCAGAAGAGGAAAAAGAGATTGTTACAATTACTAAAGAATACAATGCTTTAAAATCTTCTCAAATGCCTGAGATTAAAACCACCAATGTAAGTTTAACAGAAGACCCAGATTTACAAGAAAAGGAATCTCAAGATACAGTAGAGGATCAGCGTATTATGCATAAGCCTCCTCGACCTGATTCTTTAGATTTAGGAAGTGGCTCGCGACCATCCAGCAGACAGAAGCGCCGTCGCCGTCATCATCGTGTCCGCCTTGACTCATATCAGCAGCAACAGTTTCAAGGACAGTATCAGTACACACATGGAAACCAGAGTTTGAATCAGTCCCATCAACATGGACAGTCAGGTCATAGACATCATAGGAAGGAAAGAGATTCACATCAGCATCATCAACAGAGACAACCGGAAGATTTCCCTTCTCTTCATTCACAATCAGAAGGAGAGGTTAACAAGACTAGAATTGTGTACAGTACCCGTGTCCGCTGTGAACATCATAGATCACGAAGGCATCGAGATCGTAGCAATAACAGTCAGCACAATAAATATCAGCATCTGGACAATACTGATCAAAGGCAGCATTCCCATCATGACTACCAAAAGCAGCAAACTGCAGACTCGGAATCAAGAGGAAAGTCGACCACACCCAAGATCAATTACCCGTCCGTTGAAGTTGCCAAGCTTAGAAAGCTTGAGATGTCCTATGCAGAAGCTCTTAAAAACTCCATAAATAGATCCTTCTACAATCGTAGGTACTAAAGAAGAATATACATACCTACAAGCGAAATTTTTTTGAAAAAGGAGTGCCAGTTAAGCATTCAACAGGTAATCAAATGTTAAAATGTAATTTTAGGCAAAGGATAATGTGGTAATAAATATACTTTTGTTATACTTTTATTTTACTCAAGTTCTTGTGTTATGTAAATATGAATGTACATACTTCGGTGCACTCGAGTCATTGTAAAATATTATTTCTTTGGGTATATATTTATTTCCCTTAGTGTGCCAAGTAGAGTTTAGTAGCTTGTAGTTTTCTGTTTTCATGTCATATTTTGTTGATATTGTTAATGGCGCCACACTGTATATTGGAAGCATTTTCCTCTGATTCCAGTTTGCTTTTACTGGTTGTGCATTTTGATTTCAGGACATAACTTGAGATAACCAATCAAATTTTTTTCAGTATTAAGGTATAATTTTTGGCCCCATAGTGTCTCATTATCCCATTTCATGTGCCAAATTGCAGGATGAATTTTTATATACCCACAAGAATTTTGCATATTTCTTTATATCTCATAATCCAGTTTTCAAGTAGAATATTTACCCAGAAAAAGCAGTTTGTGAGGAAAATTTTATCGTATTGTACTTGAGAGCTGTCATTTTCATTTCTAGTCTAATTTGATTTATGTAACAGATTTTTTTCAGAGTTTATGGTCACACAATTGGTATTTAACCTATGAAAATTATCATATGATTATTTTAAGTGCAATATTACTACATTCCACTTAGTTTTTCCTGTAATATTCTTAACATTTATCATCATACTCCAAACTGAGATGGACAGATCATTTCATAAAGTTGAACTTCATGTTTGACAAGGATCCTTTTTTGTTATAGAAATATCAGTATATAATCAAGTTGTTTATACTGCTGTATAGTGTTTTCTCATGAGCTGAAAGGATTGTTGTGTTGGAGCTGCAAAAAGTTAATGCTGTTTTTGTTTATGGTCCACAAATGGTAGTTGCTTAGCCCGTCTTCATGTTAGAGAATTTCTTTATATTTAATAAATATGCAGTTTCATTTATGAATGTAAAGAATTACAGTAAAAAAAAAGAAGTAATTATGTTAAATGTATTTGTGGAAAAAGAATTTCTGGTAATGTGCAGATTATATATTTAGCAATTAGAAATAATCATTATTGAAATGTTTGTTAAGAGAAAATGTTTAATATGAAGCTGAAAATGTGATCATAAAATAGAAAAATATCATTGAATGCTGTAATTAT
The DNA here is from genome assembly GCA_032273605.1 of Panulirus laevicauda. Lineage (NCBI taxonomy): Eukaryota > Metazoa > Arthropoda > Malacostraca > Decapoda > Palinuridae > Panulirus > Panulirus laevicauda. The sequence continues at coordinate 16,502 of JAUTXX010324057.1, read as the reverse complement.
TAAAAGTCAGTCAGTAATGTTAATCCATATTTCAGGAAAGCTTGAAATGTAGAGGCTAAATATAGGTGCAGAGTACCTTCATTCTAGACAATGCTAGGCAAAATGCCAGATCATGTTCTGAGATTAATTGCCCAGCTGCTTCCTACTCTACATTTGTACAACCATTATAGTTGTGTCCTTGCTTGCCTTGGGTTATCAGTGCAGGTAGCTTGTAATGTAAGCTTTGAAGCTGGACCAGAAAATAGTAAATATGTGATGGATAAGATTCATCTCATTATCCCATGTAGATTTTATGTTTGTGTGCATTATATAATGGGGATACTATGCAGAGACCTGTATTTTGAATAGTTGCAATGCCTGCAGGATATATACAGAATCAAGAGTATTACCTCAATATGATCTTTTGGTAGGTAGTAGTTGGTAGGCAGCCAGTGACCAGAGAGGTGTATTACCAGTACTACCTGCCTGAGTATCGGAGGGCTAATGGCTGCGTAGTGAGCCAGCACTTCAGTGGTTGTCAAGCTGCACTCCTCTGACCCAGGTAGCTGTCTTTCTTTCTCACCCACACATGACTTACTGGCATTCTGTCCACAAACATACAATCTCTCCATGTCATATGTAACACAGCTCATTCTTTGTAACTCTCAAATATTCCTATGGTGAGTACTATGCTGTAGCCTTGCCTTTTGGCAGAATGATAGGTGCAGTAGATGGAAGTAGTAGGTAGGAGCATTTAAGCAGGAGTATTAGGTGGAAGTAGCCATTAGGAACAGTAGGTTGGAGCCACTGCAAACACTGTGCTAGAGTTGCCCTCTGCCAGTGGCCTGTTAAGGGTGAGGTACGAAAGGCTAAGAAGCAGCATTGAAGTTTACTGTATATGGAGACTATTACTGTGGCCACCTCCTTGAGGGAGTTCCAGTTGAAACAGGTGTCAGAGATGTAGATAGATAGAAAGATGAGCCAGTATGATACGAGTATTCCACATATCTCTTAACATTTTGTTACACACAGAAAACTACTTTAGGATATGCAACACTTACTAACTGAGTTTTGATTACTTTCTTTGACTGGAGGGCCTTTACTAATGTTGGGGTGTGTCTCTGGAAAGTGCATCTTGGAGCAAAACGATCAAGTAAAGCCACCATTCTTATAAGGACCCATTGATAAAGGCTAATTAGGTTTATTGGAACCATACATTGAAATTTTTCTAACAATGATTTTCTGCAAATTGCTATACAGCATAGTACATATACAAATGAATGTTATTTTCATGTACAGCATAAATGAAACGAACAGTTGCCTTATAAGGTCATTAATCTTATTCATAGAAGTGGGTTGAGGTAGAGGCCATCAGCTTAGCAATTTGGGAACTGCAATCACCCCTAAGATCGTCTGTGCTGAAAACATCTATTCCTGCTCTGACAAGCTGGAAAACCTTTGACATTTATTTTAACATTACCATTTATTGGAAGGTAAGCCAAGCACTCGTCCACTATTCACTGTTTGTTCACCAGCATCCAAATGGTTCAAAACATTTACTTCAAATGTGATATTTTCTTTATTGTCGTACAAGGCTCTCTCATGTCACTTTTTTAGGCAATTTTGTTTTGTAACTTGAGGATTACACCAAAAGACCATGAATTTCAACATAGCAGCTTCATGACATACACAGCTCTCATTATGTGATACTCCTTAGAGAACTCTTCCCATTTTTATATGATGATTAAACTTTTCCTGCCTGTTTAAGTATCCAGCAGACGAATTTTACCGGTAGTAGCCTATCAAAAAAGTTTGTCTCGGTACCCTTACAAAAATCCTTATGAGTGTAGAGCTATAAACCTAAGGATGTGCAACACAATGACCCCATTAATGGATAAGTGCTGAACAGCCTTAGAAGCTCCAGTGCTTGGCTTATAAGCCTGAATTTTATAATCCAACCCATTGCATTAATGGATGACTTTTAGTGATAAGGAAGAATGCTTAGAATATACATCAGTTGGAGAGGAAAATGAAGAATAATGATATTACAAGTCTTTTAATTTCTTTCTTACTTGCCTTTTCCTGCATTAGTGAGGAAGTGCCAAGAACAAACAAACAAAAAGTCTCTATACTCTCGCATCCAATTTTTAGGTGTCATGTATAAAGCCTACATGAGTGAGGCCATCTTAACCACCTTTGACAACTTGGCTGTGGTAGCCATGCCTTAGACAGACTGGTAGCCAAGAAAGGTAAGTTGTGACACTTTCTGGAACTAGTACCATAAACAAGAAAGAGAATAGTTTATTGAATTCATGCAATCATTCGGCTGAAAATGCAGTTGAGGAATTACATAGTTTGGGGGTCATAATAGTAACTATTTAATCACAAAAGAGCTTAAGATCAAGTTAGAGGTGGATACTTCTACATTTTGGATAAACGCATGAGTGAAGTCTCTCTACATAATAAAAGAAGTTCAACTTGTACATTGTATCAAGAGCAGAAAATGAAAGCTGATGATGAATGTTTATGTACTAGTAAGTGCCACAGATTTTACACACTAGACAGATGCTAAAACCAATAAGACTGCTGAAGGTGTATCATACAAGACAATGTAAGATTTATAGTGTATTTAAAAGAAAGTATAAAGATTGAAGTGCAGCTCAGTGTAGCTATTATGCATCTTGCTTACAACTGACACAAGGCACCTGCAAGAAATAAGATGGGATGGAAAATGATCGGAAGTAAAGAAACCAGATGCTTGATACGAAGAGCTTGTTGAATATTTCCTCGTTAATGGAGTTCAGTGTAGTTCCATTATTTGGTACCAGACAGTTTATCATCTCGCCAATTATTGTAAGGTGGGACTTTGAGGACAGGTTAGGGACAGTTATTTCCAGCAAAATGATGATCACACAGAGTCTTCCTTTGCTGTGACCCATTGTTATTACTTGATATTTATTTGGTTATGTTGTATGGTGAGGCAGTCCACCAATTTTTTTAATTCCCCTGTGACTTTTGCTATCTCTCTGATGCCCATTCCCTCAAGGAAATCGAAGAATCTCCGCCTATCCCTGCGTGCATACACTATTCCATATTTTCTTCCACCATATCTCTCCCTCCAGTACTCTTCTATTTTTTTCCCCATGTCACAGGTGGTCTTCTTCTCACACCAAACCCTTTAATTGTACTTTCATGCACTCTTCTTGTAAATTCCATCTTGCATTCTTTTCACATACCTGAACCACGTCAAAGTAATATGTTTCACCCACTCATCCACTCCATGGTTCATTTCCTGCCATACCCATGTCTCTCATACACCCCTTCATTTCTTTCTTCATTCCATCTTGTAATACCACATGCTCCTCTCAAACAGCTCATTTCCATGGCCTGGATTCTTGACCTTTGTGATTCATTTTATTATTACACCCTGCTGTTTTTATTGCTCTAACTGATAATTTTTACAGACACTTGATTTAACGACATTCTTTGAATTCCATCTTTCAAACACGAGTGTATATTTGAGACTATCGTGTTTGAGACATCATTTGGATTGCCTTCATATTCCATTCATATGATTCATTCTTGCATCTTCTCAATTGACTCTGATGTTACTTACCTGAATTGCTCTGGTTACACCTAAATATTCTCTCTCCATTGTTGTTTTTAGTTACATGTCTGTTAGGATTATATTACTGTTGCCTCTCTGTTAGGAAAGCTAGAATAGAAATGAAAGCTAGGGGTCACATAACTTTCATGTTTCTTGGGAGATAAGTAATTTGAATAAGGATAGATTTTTTTTTGCTGTAATTAGAAGAGGACTAATTGATACAAACAGAAAACGTTGCTAAGGAATATAAAGAAGTACTTTGTAGTGGAATAATTGAGCTTGGAATTCGTTAAGACTAGATTGTGAAAGAATCTGAATGTTTTCCAAATGATTTGTATATTTGTGTGAATTACACAGATACACCTACCCTATGTCCAAGCAAGGTGGTCTTGCCTTAACGTTGTATATAAAAATAAAAGGCCCCCTTGAAAGCAGTAAAAGAAAAGGATAGCAAAATCTGTCTCCCCACCCTCCACTTCCCCCGCCACACGCCGGCAGGAAAACAGTAGAAAAAATACCTTACAGGATTAAAAAGACTGGACTTTTTTTTTCAATGGGGAAGTCATGAGGTAGAATCAACATGCATCCCATCACCAACGACATGCATCCCTTCAGTTTTTCTTATAAAGGCAATCCTAAAGGTAAACTTAAGTTCCAGCCTCTCGACTTGCCATGCCTGTATTATTCCTGTTATTATACATGGCCAGGGAGAGATCATTGATTGAGAAGCTATCATGATATACCACTGCGTTATGATGACTGATTATATGAATAATTCAATACTGAATAACATTTTTGGGGAGCTTAGTAAACATCAATAATGGTGGTACGAAACACATCGTACAATCCTGATTAATTCGGTGACTTAAGGTTTAATTAATTTCCGCTCGTTGGTAATATATCATTATCATAATCAGCCCACATAAATCACGATTTCTTTCTTGCACATTCAATGACAGCAAAATGAACTGTCTAGAATACCCCCAACACAAGAAATCAAGAAAGGCCTTAGACATAACAACGTGCCATGAAATATGATAGCTCTTGATAAGTCTCCCCCCAAAAAATAAAGATCGTTTTCTGTTACCAAGCCAAGCTTAACTCGAGAGAGTATGGGACAAAGTCGGAATACGTAAATAGAGATTTCATTTATCCTCTGTTGTCCAGATAAAAGGCAAACTATTGATAAACAAGGTGTGTGTTGCACATTGATATAACTCTGAATACAATCTACTTCCGACGATGATATCTTAGGGAGGTTAAGGTATATAATCCTGTTGAGGATGTGCGATAATTACTTGCGAGAACCAGCATATAACGCCATCTGACGGGTGAAAAAAAATTACTGATACAGTTGTCGGTTTGGGATTTAATATCCACAAATTAGACCTTCATTTCTCAACTATATTTTGTTTGGAGTGTTGCTGTGAAGAAATATTTGAGGTGTGAGCTCCTGTACTTCGTGTTGCTAAATGTGGATATTGCAAAGCTAATTTCTCATATTATAAACAGCTAGATACGTAGATACGTGAGCTAAGGTGAGACGAAGGAGTTAAACGAAGTCTAGTGCCGTAGATTCAGGTGTGGAAGCCACATTTGTAGGTCGACGAGTGCATGTCAGGCCTGAGGTAAGTCTTCTGCTTGTGATTTTACCACATACAGTATAGTTCATGCTCCCTCATGACTTGAAAACTATCCTATAGAGAACATTGCACAGGTTTTCTTAGTTTCGAGGATTATTTCGAGATTACGTGTATAGAAGACAAGTGATTCAAGGTTTAGTGAAGGGCAAATCATATGTTTTGATGAAGAAGCCCGTTTGCAAGGGTCATAATCATAGTGGAGACAGTGTTAAGGACTTTCCAGGTTATCGTCATGTCTAGGTAGGGTTTTACTGTTGACAGTAGTATGTTAACTATTACTTTTATCATTGACAACCTAGTATGTGCAATGTAATCTCCTCCAAGCAGTTTTCTGTGAGCAATTGAGTCACGAAGATATGATTCTTCTATAATTGTATAGTTATCTGATTGGTATTGTATATTCTATGACATTCCCGTCCTTACATCTTCAAATTGTTTATAAAATATCTTGGTCATTCATCCCTATTGACAATCAACATGAAAAAGGTTAAGAGTACCATCCCCATAGCTGGTGGGAGGCTACAGATGACTGACCGTATGTTAGGCTTAGAATGACACTACTCCGTTCAGTGCTGACGGGTCTGTTGATGTTTATATTATTGTGGACTGGGGTTTAAAAAGCCGTAAAGAGCGTAATTATGACAGAGACTATGCGTCTCTCTAGGTCGATATAAATAATGTCTAAGAAGATGACGAGGCTGTGGATGACTCTTGTTTCAATAGGACGTTTTAATGTAGCGTTAAACTTAATTAAACTCAAAATTTTCGCCGGACTGAGTTGGGGATCGGGGTAATGGCAGCGGTTAGACATTGTTGAAGTCTTATGGGCATCAGGGCAATTCGATAAATGGTTGAAGGTATTCCACGTTGGAGAAGAGGGCTCTTAACGAGCACATCATAGTTTCAGTGAGGCTATGTCCTTGTAATTCGAAATTTTTATACGGACTCGGTGTGTGTAAATTTAAGGTTGGAAAGAATGCAGGGAGGCGGGCTATGCCATTGTGAAAAGCGTCTGTAACAGATGGTGGCGAAATAGTTGTAAACAAGATAAACTGCTTCTTTACCCGAGAGATAACAAACGCTGGGTAAGATGAGTTTTGCTTGTTTTAACGGCTGTACCCATTCAGTTTTTACTTGCCATTGGTTGATATTGGATCGTATCACGTGTTGTGGTTTGATAGGATAATTATAAGCCTTGTCAGCGGGTGTTTCGTGAATTACTTTTCGCTTTGTTAAGGTTGTCATTGTATTCTTGCTACCTTAGTCTCTTAAAGTAGGGTTGTGATCTTAAACCCTGGGGGCTTATGTGCATTTCATAGAATGCACTGCATTACCACAAGCATCCCTTCTTGTAGAATTACGCAAAAGCTGCTTTCATCAGTACGGTAACTGATGCTGTTCTGAGTATCAACTGCAATCTAGGCTTCGTATGTCATCATTTTGTATTTCCATCTCCCAAAGTTAGTAATATAAACTAATGATTATAGATACATATTAATTTATTTCATATAGTCATTATACAACTGCGATAAATTATTTTTCTGTACTTAAACAGTTTACAAGTTTTTTTTATACAACAAACTCGCATTATCGTCTGTTTCAGCTACAAACTGTTGTATATAGAGGTTTGGTTTTGAATCTGTTGGTTCCATAAGAGGATTAAAGACAGGGTAGGTGTTGTCGTGCCCAGGGACACAAGATCATGTGACTAGCGTCATTATCTTGATTGAAGCCACTGAGAAACATAAACAAATAAATGACTTAATTTGTGTTTGCACAACATTCAAGGCTTTTTTCCGTCTCTTTCAAATTATGTTTGTTTGTTAATACACTGCATTGTTTTTGGTTGTGCTCACATCTAAAAGGATGGATTAAGAAATTCATAGCTTCGACCATAATCAGTTTGATTTGGTGGATGTCTAAATTCATAGATTTTTTCTAATTTTTACGCTTATAAATATCAAACGTCCGGGTAATTTTCAGTGACTCGTAAAATTTAGATGATTTACTTTTTGAATCGAAGTGAATTTGCTTTAGAAACTGGGGAGCTGTATTAGCTATAAGGTCGCTGCTCAGCTGCATAGGTAGGGTCACCACTTCGAAAGCTATGGAACTGATCCCCACTTGCTTTGTGACGTGGTTCACTGTTCCAGAAGTTGGATGACTCTCCGAAAGTTCCGTTGCTGTTCCTTAGCTGTAGCCTTGTCTTGTGAATTGGTCCATCACTGTATTGGTCTCTGGGTCTCTCTGCTTCGACAGCAAGGTCACTGCTTCAAAAAATGGTTACTCCTCTCTGGAATATCAGCCACTACCCACTTTAAATTCAGATTTGTTTATACGGTCCGGCAGCTTGTACGAGTCGAGAAACGTTATCACTTCACTTCTGAATGAATCTAAAGTAACTTTATTATTAGTTCACCGCTTCTACCTTACTTTATGATCACTGCCACCTTAGTTTCGCTTCAACACCACGAACTTGCTATATTCTCCCATACCATTTATACTACAGGAGCAACGGGTGTGGCTGCTCTGAAATACCCCGTCCTTCCCTACAGCGCGGGTTTGGTGCCGTTAACGGCAGCCTCGGCCTTCCCCGTCTGGTTGTCGATGTTGATGACGGAGTTGTGCTTGGTCCAGTAGGTGACGAGGGCGCAGTAGGGCTGGTCGCGGCCAACTTGGCTGGCCTGTTGCACGGTCTGAGGCAGCGGCTGACCCAGGGTCTCCGGCAGGAAGGTGCTGACGACAACTCCACACACACACAGACCGCACAGGATGTAGTAGGGAAGCCTCCTGTCCGTGTTGCCCTGAATCAGAGATAAGCAGATGTTACGATCATGCACGTGGAAGACTGCGGTCTCGCAGTAGTTGGTATTAAAGCATTACCATGCATGGAACTGCTACAGGTGAACAAGAACATGCAAATACAGCGCCATCACTTGCTATAGGGAGTGTTAGTCGTACAAACGCTAGAACTACGGACTTCAACTCCCAGTCTGTAGTTTTTTTGTTAATCTTTTCAGACTGTTCATCCGCCGATTATCTCAAACGATAATCATGATAGACGGAGTTGATCGTGCGTCTGGCAGCTAGCAAACCATGGAGTGTAATTTGCCCCCCAAACTCTCTTAACCAAAAGAATGGCTTGTTTACCACAGAGTAATAATCTCCTACAGCCTCACTCTGACCTTAGATGATACTTAAACATCTGGATGGCCTTGACTAAATTCTTATGACCCAATTTCAAGCATCAGGACCTAAATGGTTTAACGTGACCCTCACGGCTAAGCGACTTAACAACACAGTGCTCGGTAGGGTGACACCTCCATCATAACTCGAGCTTGGGCGCTCAAGTTACCCACGATCACCCCCTCCCCCTCCTCACAGTCTGGCCTACTCACCAGCGCCATGAGCGAGGGGACGAGGATAGTGGCGGAGAGGCCGGCCACAGCCGTCACGCCGTAGGATATGGAGCGGAGGGGCGTCGGGAAGAGCTCGCCGATCTGCATGTACACCACGAGCACGGCCTCCGTCACGAAGAGCTTCACCAGGCCACAGAACGTCACCAGGAGCCACTCGTCTGCGGGAGGAAGGAGAGGTGAGGTGGACCTGTGGTTAACTCGCTCGTAGGTCATCACACATTCGCCAGATTTCGCCAGTTAAAGGAGTCCTTAGTAAAACCAGGGACCCCCTTTCAAAAAGGGGTTTTCCTGGGGTAATAAGTAAATGGGGTTTGGTAATTTATACAGAATTCTAAGGATTGTGGAGAGGCCGATAGACATACCAGTTTTCCCCTCATTGTGATGATAGATACTGATGCGATGAAACTGTCGACTCAGAATTACATAATCGTGAAATCGTTTCTCAATTTTTCCACCTACAAGTAATATTCCTACTATCATCATTTATTCTTGGCTGTGGTACGGAGTATAATCCAGCTCTCGCTTTACCAGTGATTCAAGATAACCCAGCACCTTGACCCTACCCAGTGATGGATGTATTACGTTAGACAACCCAGCTCCTGGCTCACCAGTGATGACGGTGGAGGCAACACCGCTGAAGATCGCGCCGAGTAGAAGAGTGTAGATGGTGGTCAGTCTGCGCCCCAGGTACTGCGCCGACACCAGACCTAAGATATTGCCTGGGATCTCCACCAGCGAGAGCACGAAGAAGTTGACGAACTCGTTGCCCGTCATGTTGTGGATGTTGAGCACGATGCCGGAGTACACTACGCAGAAGATGACCCTGGGGGACGCCACACACACACACCATGTTAGTCGGGGTGTTGAAACCTGAGGTACCAGGTATATTTACAGAACAAGAAATATAAGTCTAGCCTATGTGAGATGATGACGCTCATATGACCTTCCCTGTTATGTGTCAACCTCTATGAAACAGAAGTTCGTTTGGGTGACTGAAAAACGTGAAAATACTGGTAGATGTTCCTTACGATAGGGTGATATAGGTGTCAAGGAATGTACGAGGCATAGATGTGGCGGAACATCTGACTGCAATGGTTTGAGAGGTACGACACCAGCCATTGTTTACACATGACCCACGGGACTGGGGGGGGGGGGTCATGCTGAATATGTTTAGTGGGCTTGAAAAGATGGCGAAACGTCAGTTTGTTAAGGTGTGCGTTATAAGCTGTAATGTCAGGCGGGGTGCAACACTGGGAATCAACTGTAATTACTGTAAACAGTTGGACATGTGCCATACAGATGTGGAGAGTGTGGGGTTGTGGTAATGTTGTTACACAGATGTGGAGGGTGTGGGGTTGTGGTAATGTTGTTACACTGATGTGGAAGGTGTGGGGTTGTGGTAATGTTGTGCCATACAGATGTGGAGGGTGTGGGGTTGTGGTAATGTTGTTACACAGATGTTGTATAGTGACGAGGTAGATGTAGTTGTGGTAACAAGGCGGCTCCCGTGACAACGCGTTGAGTGTAGTAACGCGTGTAGTGACGCAATAACGAGTGTAGTGACGCAATAACAAGTGTAGTGACGCAGTAGCAAGACCCACATGTTGAGGGTGGTGATGGCCAGGTGCTTCCTCAGCATCCTGTGTCTGAGGAGGTCCTTGACGGAGGCGGACTTCCTCTCGGCGGCCTTGGCCTCCAGCAGCAGCTGGCGGAGGTGTGGCGGGGTCCTCCTGCCGTTGGTGGCCGCCACCTGCACCATGATGGCCTGGCACTCCTCCACGCAGTCCATGGAGAGCAGCCACCTCGGCGACTCCGGCAGGAACCTGGTGGGAACAACACTTTGGTGTTACCACGACAACGCTAATGATAGCGATAGTTTAGCCAGATATGTGATGCGTTTTGATGACGATAATAATAATAATAATGATAATAATAATAATTATAACAATAATGATAATAATAATGCTACTACTAATACTTCTAGTGATAATAATAATAATAATGATAATAATAATAATAATAATAATAATAATAATAATAATAATAATGATAACAATAATAATAATGAGAATAACAATAATAATGATAATCTTCCACTGAGAAACCTTTGAGGGCTGATAACGATGATAATAGTAAATATGATAATGATAACATTAATACGGTGATACTAACGAAGATAATGATCATAACAGTTGTAGTGATTAATGATAATTATCATCATTATCAATTTGGTTGGATCAGACAGTTGGAGAGTATGAACACATGAGGCAGGTTAACACCACTAGCAGGTAATGAGACATCCAGAAGTGAACGAAGTTAATATATATTTTCTCTCCGTAAAAAAAATACTTAAGGAAAACGTTGAAGGAGTTGAGATTCGAAGTACTTAAGTATAAGTCATAAGTAGTTCAAGTTCGAAGTGAGCTGAGGAGGGAAAGAATGGGGTATGTTTGCCCGCCCTTAACCATTGTCCAGTGACGTGGGTCTGTGATGGGCACTAATTTCCTGGCCAATTAGATCCACTGTTGTCCAGTTAACATGTGAGGCACGTGGTCGTTAGCCTCTGTCCACGGGCTCGGCACCAACGGGGACAAGACTTAAACACGCGGGTGTTGCCTACAGCACGTGGTCATCTTCGTCGTCCATTCCGTCTAATTCACGTGGTCATCTCTGTCCATCTCATCTGATTCACGTGGTCATCTCCGTCCATCCCATCTACTGCACGTGGTCAGCTTGATGGTTAATCCGTCCTACTTCCCGTGGTTATCCCATCTACTACACGTGGTCAGCCAGATGGTTAACACCTCCTACTGCACGTGGTCACATACCTCGGAGCACTTCCGTCCTGTACTCGCGTGGTCACTACAAAGCCCCTTTCCTCCTACCGCACGTAGTCATCTGGGAGCACTTCCCTCCGTAGTCCTACCGCACGTGGTTAGCTGATGGCGGGGGAAGGGTCGCCATGCCAGCAGTGAGGGGTAACAGTCTACACATACACACACCTCCTCCTCCTCCTCAACTGAGTTCCTGCCTGGCTGCCCTGACGTCTGGCAGCGCTGCTCCTCAACGAAAGCGCCTTTCCGCTCCTCCCACCAGCAAGCAGCTCAGACTTTTAACAGTTCAATCTCACGCGTTGGCATCCTCCAGTGATCCTGTATATCCCAGGCAAGAGGCGCTGTGGTAAACATGTTACCCTTTAACACCCGGTAGGTTGGCGGGTGTGTGGCTGTAGCAAGGGAGGTCCTCCGCTGAGCTCGCTGGGTTGTTACGGGTGGCAGTCCCCCCTTCTGCTTCCTTTCGACGGAGGGGTTGTATAGACGCCGCAGCCTCACCTGTTGTCCTCTTCTTTCATCGGGCAGTTCCCTCACGATGCTAACAACACTGCATTGATTCTCTTATGTGTTACGGATGTTGTAGGGGTATAATTAGGGTGTTGTGATTCGGTAGATGTGTTCAGCGATTCTCTTATGTTACGGATGTTGTAGGGGTATAATTAGGGTGTTGTGATTCAGTAGACGTGTTCAGCAATCCACTTCTGTGATTCGGGAGTGAATGGAGTGCCAGTGCAAGCTGTAGCAAATTACGAAATGCTACGGGATTTCAGGAGGCGTATTGGAATGCCATTGGATGATGCGAAATGGACTTGTATCGGTATGTGGAAGGGGCGTAAAGCGATGCCGTGGACGTGGGGGTTTACCAGAACGGAGAAATCATCTCGTGAGGTTTGTAAAAAGGTGAGGAAAGACAAACATGGAGGATATCTATCGTGTACACGACAACATGGAGGGTATCTATCGTGTACACGCTGGTAGTTGTGTTGGGTAGTGTACCGTGTGAGGAGCGCTGTTTAGTGGGGTCGAGTGTGGGGCGGTCGTGAGAGGACTTACCTCCAGTACAGCAGGAAGAGGATGGACGGGGCGTGGCAAAGGATTCCGAAAGTCCTCCAGTGGGCGAGGAGCCATGCGCACAGGGACACGCAGCACATGCCCAACGTGCCCAGCACGAAGGAGAGCGCCGCCGTCATCCCACGGAGCCTCTCGGAGCTGAGTTCGACAACTGCCAACATCAGAAACATCATTAGGTACCCCTCCACGTAACATCATTAGGTACTCCCCACGCTCGCCTCTCTCTTAACCAGAGATTAACCACCAGCCGTAAGTGCTGTTAAACAAACAAGGAATTCAACCCTTTTCACTTCCCTGTTCCATTCACGGACCACGTGTGTAGTTGGAGTGTATGTGGTCTTTGAATTGTCCTCAGCTCCTGAAGGAGGTGTGAAGAGATTTTTCGGGCGGTGGGTGTCACGCTGACGCCGCCAGCAAGACCCGTCTATGTATGGTACTTACCAATGATATAGGGCATCTGGTAGATACTGAAGAAGGCGAAGCAGGCGAGGAAGCGGGCCGTGGCGAAGAGCTGCCAGCTGGGCATGTACATGTTGACGACGCCGAAGAAGAAGTTGATGGTGGCCGCCAGGAAGAACACTGGCCGACGACCTACCCTGAGGGAGGATTCCGGATGATGTTAGTGTCTCACGTTAGGTCTTTAAGAGGAAACTAAGAAGGCAGAAGAAGACCATCATCAAGGAGAACCTAAGGTAGTGGAGGAGGGGAACCATCGCGCCAACTAAAGGAGGCGAATTTACCAGCGTAAGCTACATTTCTGGAACTCATTCTCTCTGGTTCAGAGTAGATGATGTGATCAGCGGGACAGGTTTGAAAATGGTTTAATCTTTGATCCGTAACCAGATGCAAAGCTCATCTTCAGAAATCAAAGTTGTTTATTTCTTAAACTCGAAGGAATTGTACAGCTGTATATTATGGGCAAAGGAGAAAGGGGTGATAGCAAAACGCACCTAGGCTTAATCTAGCAGAAATTTTTCAGTTCATAAACATATTTTCAAACACTTTTACTTTACATAACTTGTGATAAGTGAAGGCCAGTACTTATTTCCTTACGTCGTGGATCAATCGAGAGAATTCTCCTGTAATGAGACAGTCAGAGAACAATCACATTTTCCTTTGTAAACAGCAGACACACCAGTCTGCACTCACCCCTTGCAGTGGAGCGTTGCTGTACAGCTGAATGTGATCATGTGTGTGTAATGCTGCTAACCAACCAAGATCTCAGCAGCTGCAGGACAGCTTCGTCTTTCCGTGTCATGGTGAAGGATATGTGGCTCTCGACGACAGCTGCACCCCCGGAACAGCGCGTCTAAAGATGATGCTGTTGGCGGACTGAGCGACACCGAAGATCTTTCTTCATCCTGAACACGACGACGTAAGGGTTGTACCACCGGTCTTCAAGGGTTGTACCATCGGTGCGCAAGGGGTTGTACCGTCACGATGGTGCTCATGAGTTGTACCGTCGTGGTCAAGGGATCATACTGTCGCACTCATGGGGTCATACCGTCGCACTCAAGGGGTCTTACCGTCGTGTTCAAGGGGTCATACCGTCGCACTCGAGGGATCATACCGTCGCACTTAAGGGGATCTGACCGTCGTACTTAAAGGGCCCTAACTACTCCCCACAGGATGCGAGGAACACTTCAGAATAGCCAGAGTCACTTACCTGTCAGCTAGGATGGAGAGCAACAGCGTTCCGACAGCGTTACCGGCCACCGCCAGGGAGAATATGGTGGTGACGGTGGAGGCGTCGTCGCACACCCAGTTGAAATGCGTCACGGACGTCTCCTGCCAGTTGGTGCGATCGTAGTCCCATCCATACTGACAACCTGTGCACAAGGAGAGGGAGGAGGGAGGGAGTGTGTGAGAGTCATCTGGTGAGGTTCACGCCCTCGCTGAACTGCATGGGTTGAGCCGGAGGGAGAGGATGGGTGGAATGGTGCCCCACAACTTGGACTGTTTCTGCAATTATTTTTGTTCTTCCATACAGAATTTAGATACAGCAGGATCTTCCATACAGAATTTAGATACAGCAGGATATTATTGACAGATCATCAAGTAACTGATACTGTTGAGTACAGAATCATAGTACAGTTGTAAGTGCGTCACAGATTATTATTATTGCTGAAAATTGTTAGACTAAAAAGACTCATGAGAGTAACTCGTCGTCAGGGGTAATGGATATATGAAGGACCTCGGTGATGATCGCGTGTGACTGACCCATGATCGTGGTGTTGTCGATGACGAAGTGGTCGTCGAAGTCGCCCCCGCCCTGCTGGCCTCCGCTGTACCTCACGTTGTACATGCGACACTCGCTCAGGTGCCTCCTCCCGTCCGCTCCGGATTCCCTAGAGTAAAAAAGCCGACAGTTACTACGTACTCACACACACACACACACTAGGTTCCATCAGCACATTTTCCTGAGTTCCCTTCCGAAAATTCAGACCTTCAACGGGCTTCCAATTTACTCTTTCCCTGGGCTTCCAAAGGTGCTGCTTAAACACGGGTAGGTGGGTGTGTGTGTGTGGGGAATTCTACAATTTGGATGAATTGTGATTGGAACGAAGTGGATCAAGATAATGGTATCGATACTTGAGCTCATGACGGCTCGACCCTAAGGACTAGTGATGGGCCCCGGCCCGTAAGTGGTATGGAGGAGACAAGGCCATCATCTTACCCAAGGGTCGTGCCGTGGTGCTCAAGGGCCCCCGTACCCATATGTACTCAAGGTGTTCATAATCAAGAGCCCTTATTTGTACCTATATCTAGGCCTTAGAAATTGCAAGGTTTCTGGAATGTAAGTAACTGGTTTTACTTAAACTAGTATACACCCTCATGTCAGGACCTTGCTGGATTTTCACATACCGCCAGTTAAGTAATCGAAATCACAGAGACAGAGACCTGAACTTGCCTCAGTCGAGGTGAGTGAGGACACAGCAGGCGGCACTCACCACGGCAGGGTCATATTTTGCCATTCGTGGAGGCTGAGGTTGCGCCAGGGGCGTCCGGGCACGTGACACGTGTGGCCTGGGGTGGACATCATGAGGAGGAGGGACGAGGCGCCGAAGGGGGAATAGAAGGAGAGCGGGAGCATGAAGCCGTACAGGAGCAGCTTCTGGTAGCGCCCCTCCGTGCCCACGGCCGCCAGGACTCTCTCGAAGGGGCTGAGGCTGGCGGCGGCGGCGGCGCCGTCATCGCTCGGGTCCTCGCCCACTATCGTCTTGCTGTCGCTGCTCCTCTTGTGCTCGTCGTCTTCATCCATCATGGCACCGGGCTCCTTCCTGCCACCACCACCACCACCACCTTCTGCTCTCGACGACACGGCTTCGCTGGAGGAAGAAAGTGGAAACAACTTTTATGGAAAGACAAGGAAAAAAGAAGAGGGAACGCTACCTCATTACTCCATTCGGAGAGAGAGAGAGAGAGAGAGAGAGAGAGAGAGAGAGAGAGAGAGAGAGAGAGAGAGAGAGACGCGACGCGCCCTGGACACCAC
>JAUTXX010323946.1:0-13666 GCA_032273605.1 Panulirus laevicauda | reverse complement strand
ATACATAAGACGGTTGATGCTTTATTGATTTCATGTACACAAGACGATTGATTCTTGTTTTTTTTCATATACATACGGCCGTTGGTGCTCTGTTGCTGTCATGTACACAAGAAGATTAAGGCTTTTAGCTCTCATTTACACAAGACACTTGATGCTTTGTTGGTTTCACATACAGAAGACGGTGGATGCTTTGTTGCTGTCATGTACACAAGGCTGTTGCTGGTCTGTTGTTGTCATGTACACGAGACGATTGATGCATTTTTGCTGTCATAATCTATAAGACGGTTGATGCGTTTTTGCTTTCATGTACACAAGACAGTTTACTCTTGGTTGCTGTCATGATCACAAGACTGTTGGTGTTCTGTTGCTGACATGCACACAAGACGGTTGATGTTTTTTTGCTCCCACGTACACAAGATACTTGGTGCTTAGTTGCTGTCATATACACAAGATGGTGGATGTTTTTTGCTGTCATGTATTCAAGACTGCTGCTGCTCTGTTGTTTTCATGTACAAAAGACGGTTGATGCATTTTTGCTGTCATATACATAAGACGGTTGAAACTTTATTGCTTTCATGTTCACAAGACGGTTGATTCTTGGTTGCTGTCATGTACACAGGACTATTGGTACTCTGTTGCTGTCATGTACACAAGACGGTTGATGCTTTGTTGCTGTCATATACACAAGACTTTTGATGGTTTGTTGCTCTCATGTACACATGACGGTTGATGCTTTGTTGCTGTCAACTACACACGACTGTTGGTGCTCTGTCGCTGTTTTCTACACGAAACGGTTGATCCATTATTGCTATCTTATACACAAGACGGTTGATGCTTTCTTGCTGTCATGCACAAAAGACGGTTGATGTATTGTTTCTGTTATATACAGAAGAAGGTTGATGTTTTGTTTCTGCAATATACAAAAGATGGTTGATGCTTTGTTGCTGTCACGTACACGAGACTGTTGCTACTGTGTTGCTGTCATTGATACTAGACGATTGATGCTTTCTTGTTATCATGTACACAAGAGGGTTGGTGCTTTGTTCCTGTCATATACACAAGGCGTTTGATGGTTTGTTGCTGTCAGGTACACAAGGCGGTTCAAACTTTGTTTCTGTCATATACATAGGGTGGTTGACACTATGTTGCTGTCATGTCCAAAATGCAGTTGACGCTTTGTTGCTCTCATGTACAAAAGGCGGTTGATGCTTTGTTGCTGTCATATACACAAGGCGTTTGATATTTTGTTACAGTCATGTACACAAAACGGTTCTTCTTTGTAGCTCTCATATACACAAGACGGTTGATCCTTTGTTGCTCTCATGTACACAAGGTGGTTGATGTTCTGTTGCTCTCATGTACACAAGGCGGTTGATGCTCTTTTGCTTTCATGTACACAAGAGGATGATTCTTGGTTACTGTCATATACACAAAACCGTTGGTGCTCTATTGCTGTCATGCACACAAGACGGTTGATGCTTTGTTGCTCTCATGTGCAAAAGACAATTGATACTTTGTTGCTGTCATGTACACAAGATGGTTGATGCTTTAGTGCTGTCACTTACACAAGACAGTTGGTTCTCTGTTGGTGTTATGTACACAAGACGGTTGATACTCTTTTGCTGTCATGTACACACGGCGATTGATGCTTTTTTGCTGTCATGTACACAAGACGGTTGATGTTTTTTACTGTTATATACATAAGACGATTGATGCTTTGTTGCTTTCATGTACAAAAGACGGTTGATTGTTGGTTGTTGTCATATACACACGACTGTTCGTGCTCTGTTGCTGTCATATACACAAGATGATTGAGGCTCTTTGCTCTTATGTACAAAAGACACTTGATATTTTGCTCCTTTCATATACAGAAGACGATCGAGGCTTTGTTGCTGTCATGTACACAAGACCGTTGCTGCTCTGTTGTTGTCATGTACGCGAGACTATCCATGCATTTTTGCTGTCATATACATAAGACAGTTGATGCTTTTTTGCTTTCATGTACACAACACAGTTGATTCTTGGTTGCTGTCATGTACACAAGACGGTTGGTGTTCTGTTGCTGTCATGTACAAAAGAGATTAATGCATTCTTGCTGTCATATACATAAGACGGTTGATGCTTTATGGCATTCATATACACAAAACGGATGATTCTTGGTTGTTGTTATATACACACGGCTGTTGGTGCTTTGTTGCTGTCATGTACACAAGACGGTTGATGTTTTTTGCTCTCATGTACACAAGATACTTGATGCTTTGTTGCGCTCATGTACAGAAGAACGTTGATGCTTTGTTGCTGTCATGTACACAAGACTGTTGCTGCTCTGTTTTTCTCATGTACACGAGACTATTGATGCATTTTTGCTGTCATATAAATAAGACGGTTGGTGCATTTTTGCTCTCATGTACACAAGACAGTTGACTCTTGGTTGCTGTCATAAACACATGACTGTTGGTGCTCTGTTGCAGTCATATACACGAGACGGTTGATGTTTTTTCCTGTCATATACACAAGACAGTTAATGCTTTTTTTTCTTTCATGTACACAAGACACTTGATGCTTTATTGCTGTCATATACGCAAGACGGTGGATGTTTTGTTGCTGTCATGTACACAAGATTGTTGCTGCTCTGTTGCTGTCATATACACAAGACAGTTGATGCTTTGTTGTTGTCATATACACAAGACTTTTGATATTTGTTGCTCTCATGTACACAGGAAGGTTGATGCTTTGTTGCTGTCAGCTACACACGATTGTTGGTGTTCCGCTGCTGTTTTGTACACGAGACGGTTGGTTCATTATTGCTGTCATATACAAAAGACGATTGATGCTTTATTGCTGTCATGTACATAAGACAGTTGATGTATTGTTTCTGTCATATACACAAGACGGTTGATGTATTGTTTCTCTCATATACACAAGATGGTTGACGTTTTGTTTCTGCCATATACGCAAGATGGTTGATGCTTTGTCTCTGTCACTACACGAAACTGTTGCTGCTCTGTTGCTTTCATTTATACAAGACGGTTGATGCTTTGTTGCTGTCATATACACAAGAAGGTTCGTGCTTTATTGCTGTCATATACACAAGGCGTTTGATGCTTTGTTTCTGTCAGGTACACGAGACGGTTCAAACATTGTTGCTCTCATGTACACAAGGCGGTTGTTGCTCTGTTGCTGTCATGTCCAAAATTCGGTTGATGCTTTGTTGCTCTCATTTGCAAAGGGCGGTTGATGCTTCTTTGCTCTCATATACCCAAGATGGTTGATGCGCTTTTGCTGTCGTATATGCAACCCGGTTGATGCTTTGTTGCTCTCATGAACACAACGCGGTTGATGCTTTGTTGCTCTCATGAACGCAACGTGGTTGATGCTTTGCTGCTGTCATATACATACGCTGTTGGTGCTCTGTTGCAGTCATGTACACAAGACGGTTTATGCTTTTTTTGCTCTCATGTACGCAAGAATCTTGATGCTTTGTTCCTGTCATACACCCAAGACGGTGGATGCTTTGTTGCTGTCATGTACACAAGACTGTTGCTGCTCTGTTGTTGTCATGTACACAAGACGGTTGATGCATTTTTTTGTCATATACATTAGACGGTAGATGCTTTATTGTTTTCATGTACACTAGACGGTTGATTCTTGGTTGTTTTCATATACATACGGTTGTTGGTGCTCTGTTGCTGTCATGTACACAAGACAGTTGATTCTTTTTGTTCTCATGTGCACAAGACACTTGATGCCTTGTTGCGTTCATATACAGAAGACGGTGGATGCTTTGTTGCTGTCATGTACACAAGACTGTTGCTGCTCGGTTGGTGTCATGCACACGAGACTACTGATGAATTTTTGCTGTCATATAAATAAGACGGTTGATGCGTTTTTGCTCTCATGTACACAAGACAGTTGACTCTTGGTTGCTGTCATGAACACAAGTCTGTTCGTGCTCTGTTGCTGTCATATACACAAGATGGTTAGTGCTTTTTTCTTTCATATACACAAGACACTTGATGCCTTATTGCTGTCCTCTATGCAAGACGGTGGATACTTTGTTACTGTCATGTGCACAAGACGGTTCATGTTTTTTGCTGTCATGTACACAAGACTGCTGCTGCTCTGTTGCTGTCATGTACAAAAGACGGTTGATGCATTTTTACTGTCATACACATTAGACGGTTGAAGCTTTATTGCTTTCATGTTCACAAGACGGTTGATTCTTGGTTGCTGTCATGTACACAGGACTTTTGGTGCTCTGTTGCTGCCATGTACACAAGACGGTTGATACTTTGTTGCTGTCATATACACACGACTTTTTATGCTTTGTTGCTCTCATGTACACATGAGGGATAATGCTTTGTTGCTGTCAACTAAACACGACTGTTGGTGTTCTGTTTGAGTTTTGTACACGAGACGGTTGATCCATTATTTCTGCCATATACACAAGACGGTTGATGGTTTCTTGCTGTCATGTACATAAGATGGTTGATGCACTTTTGCTGTTGTATATACAAGCCACTTGATGCTTTGATGTTTTTATGTACACAACGCGGTTGATGCTTTGCTCCTCTCATATACACAAGGCGTTTGATTCTTTGTTACTGTCATGTACACAAGACAGTTCATGTTTGTAGCTCTCATGTACACAAAACAGTTCATGCTTTGTTGTTCTCATGTACACAAGGCGCTCGATGCTTTTTTGCTTTCATGTACACAAGACGGATGATTCTTGGTTGCTATCATGTACACAAGACTGTTGGTCCTCTGTTGCTGTCATGTAAACAAGACGGTTGATGATTTGTTGCTCTCATATACACAAGACTTTTCATGCTTTGTTGCTCTCATGTACACGTGACGGTTGATGCTTCGTTGCTGTCAACTACACACGACTGTTGGTGTTCTGTTGCTGTTTTGTACACGAGACGGTTGTTCCATTATTGCTGTAATATGCACAAGACAGTTGATGTTTTCTTGCTGTCATATATATAAGACGGTTGATGTATTGTTTGTGACATATACACAAGATGGTTGATGTTTTGTTTCTGCCATATACACAAGATGGTTGATGCTTTGTTGCTGTCACGTACGCGAGACTGTTGCTGCTCGGTTGCGGTCATTTATACAAGACTATTGATGCTTTGTTGATGTCATATACACAAGACGGTTGGTGTTTTGTTGCTGTCATATACACATGGCGTTTGATGCTTTGTTGCTGTCAGGTACACAAAACAGTTCAAACTTTGTTGCTTTTATATACACAAGGCGGTTGATGCTCTGTTGTGCTGTCATGTCCAAAATGCAGTTGATGCTTTGTTGCTCTCATGTACAAAAGGCGGTTTATGCTTCTTTGCTCTCATATGAACAAGACGGTTGATGCTCTTTACTGTCGTATATACAAGCCGTTTCTTGTTTTGTTGCTCTAATGTACACAACGCGGTTGATGCTTTGTTGCTGTTATATACACAAGGCGTTTGATGCTTTGTTACTGTCATGTAAACAAGACGGTTCATGCCTTGTAGCTCTCACGTACACAAGACTGTTGATGCTTTTTTGCTCTCATGTACACAAGGCGGTTGATGATCTGTTGCTCTCATGCACACAATGCGGTTGATGCTTTTTTGCTTTCCTGTACACAAGACTGTTGGTGCTCTGTTACTGTCATGTACACAAGACTGTTGGTGCTCTGTTGCTGTCATGTACACAAGACGGTTGACGATTTGTTGCTCTCATGTACACAAGACAATTGATGCTTTGTTGCTGTCATATACACAAAATGGTTGATGCTTTGTTGCTGTCACTTACACGAGACAGTTAGTTATCTGTTGCTGTTATGTACACAAGACGGTTGATACTCTGTTGCTGTCATGTACACACGGCGGTTGATGCTTTTTTGCTGTCATGTACACAAGAAGGTTGATGCTTTTTTGTCTGTCATATACACAAGACGGTTGATGCTTTGTTGCTTTCATGTACAAAAGTCGTTTGATTCTTGGTTATTGTCATATACACACGACTGTTGGTGCTCTGTTGCTGTCATGTACAAAAAACTATTGTGGCTTTTTGCTCACATGTACAAAAGAAACTTGATGCTTTGTTGCTATCATATACGTAAGACGGTGGATGCTTTGTTGCTGTCATGTACACAAGACTGCTGTCACTCTGTTGCTGTCATGTACACAAGACGGTTGATTCTTGGTTGCTGTCATGTACACAGGACTAATGGTGCACTCTTGCTCTCATGTACACAAGACGGTTGACGCTTTGTTGCTCTCATATACACAAGACTTTTCATGCTTTATTGCTCTCATGTACCCATGACGGTTGATGCTTTGTTGCTGTCAAACACACATGACTGTTGGTGTTCTGTTGCTGTTTTGTACACGAGAGGGTTGATCCATTATTGCTGTCATATACACAAGACGGTTGATGCTTTCTTGCTGCCATGTACATAAGACGGTTGATGCATTGTTTCTGTCATATACACAAGATGGTTGATGTTTAGTTTCTGCCATATACACAAGATGGTTCATGCTTTGTTGCTTTCATGTACACAAGACGGTTGGTGCTTTGTTGCTGTCATAAACACAAGGCGTTTGAAGCTTTGTTGCTGTCAGGTACACAAGACGGTTCAAACTTTGTTCCTGTCATATACACAAGGCGGTTGATGATCTGTTGCTGTCATGTCCAAAATGAGTTTGATGCTTTATTGCTCTCATGTACAAAAGGCGTTTGATGCTCCTTTGCTCTCATATTCAAAAGAAGGTTGATACTCTTTTGCTGTCGTATATATAAGCCGGTTGATGCTTTGTTGCTCTCATGTACACAACGCGGTTGATGTTTTGTTGCTGTCATATACACAAGGCGTTTGATGCTTTGTTACTGTCATGTACATAAGAAGGTTCATGCTTTGTTGGTCTCATGTACACAAGGCGGTTGATGCTTTTTTGATCTCATGTACACAAGACGGATGATTCCTGGTTGCTCTCATGTACACAAGACTGTTGGTGCTCTTTTGCTGTCATGTACACATGACGTTTGATGATTTGTTGCTCTCATGTTTAAGAGACAATTGATGCTTTGTTGCTGTCATATACACAAGATGGTTGATGCTTTCTTGCTTTCATATACGCAAGATGGTTGATGCTTTGTTGCTGTCACTTATACAAGACAGTTAGTTATCTGTTGCTGTTATGTACACAAGACGGTTGATACCCTGTTGCTGTAATGTACACACGGCGGTTGATGCTTTTTTGCTGTCATGTACAGAAGACGTTCATGCTTTTTCGCTCTCATGTACACAAGACGGTAGATAATTTGTTTCTCTCATGTACACAAGGCGGTTGATGCTCTGTTGCTCTCATGTACACTAGGTGGTTGAGGTCTTTTTCCTTTCATGTACACAAGATGGATGATTCTTAGTTGCTGTCATGTACACAAGACTGTTGGTGCTCTTTTGCTGTCATGTACACAAGACAGTTGATGATTTGTTGCTCTCATGTACACAAGACAATTTATGCTTTGTTGCTATCATATACATAAGATGGTTGATGCTTTGTTGCTGTCACTTACACAAGGCGGTTAGTTCTCTGTTGCTGTTGTGTACGCAAGATCGTTGATAATGTTGCTGTCATGTACACAAGACTGTTGGTGCTCTTTTGCTGTCATGTACACAAGACAATTGATGCTTTGTTGCTGTCATATACACAAGACGGTTGATGCTTTTTTCCTCTCATGTACACAAGAAACTTAATGCTTTGTTCCTGTTATATACACAAGCCGGTGATTGCTTTTTTCCTGTCATGTACACAAGACTGTTGCTCGTCTGTTGCTGTCATGGACGGAAGACGGTTGATGCATTTTTGCTGGTATATACATAAGACGGTTGATGCTTTATTACTTTTATGTAAACAAGACGGTCGATTCTTGATTATTGTCATATACACAGGCTGTTGGTGCTCTGTTGCTATTATGTACACTTGATGCTTTGTTGCTCTCATATATAGAAGACGGTGGATGTTTTGTTCCTGTCATGTACGCAAGACTTTTGCTGCTCTGTTCTTGTCATGTATACGAGACTATTGATGCTTTTTGCCGTCATATGAATAAGACGGTTGATGCGTTTTTGCTCTCATGTACATAAGACAGTTGACTTTTGGTTGCTGTCATGAACACAAGACTGTTGGTGCTCTGTTGTTGTCATATATTCAAGACGGTTGATGTTTTTTTGCTGTCATATACACAAGACGGTTAATGCTTTATTTGCTCTCATGTACACAAGACACTTGATGCTTTGTTGCTGTCATATACGCAAGACGGTGGATTCTTTGTTGCTCTCATGTACAAGACTGATGCTCCTCTATTGCTCTCATGTACACAAGACTATTGATGCTTTGTTGATGTCTTTTACACAAGACATTTGATGCTTTGTTGTTCTCATGTACACATGAAGGTTCATTCTTTGTTGCTGTCAACTACACACAATTGTTGGTGTTCTGTTGCTGTTTTGTACAAGAGACGGTTGATCCATTATTGCTGTCATATACACAAGAAGGTTGATGCTTTTTTGCTGTCATATACATAAGACGGTTAATGTATTGTTTCTGTCATACACACAAGATCGTTTATGTTTTGTCTCTGCCATATACACAAGATACACAAGATGGTTGATGCTTTGTTGCTGTCACGTACACGAGACTGTTGTTACTCTGTTGCTGTCATTTGTACAAGACAGTTGATGCTTTGTTGCTGTCATATTCATAAGACGGTTGATGTATTGTTTCTGTCATATACACAAGATGGTTGATGCTTTGTTGCTGTCATGTACACAAGAAGGTTGGTGCTTTGTTGCTGTCATGTACACAAGGCGCTTGATGCTTTGTTGCTATCAGGTACACAAGACGTTTCAAACATTGTTGCTGTCATATACATGAATGGGTTGATGCTCTGTTGCTGTCATGTCCAAAATGCGGTTGATGCTATGTTGTTCTCATGTACAAAAGGCGGCTGATGCTTCCTTGCTCTCATATATACAAAACGGTTGATGTTCTTTTGCTGTCGTATGTACAAGCCGGTTAATGGTTTGTTCCTCTCATGTACACAACTTGGTTAATGCTTTGTTGCCGTCATATACACAAAGCGTTTGATGCTTTGTTACTGTCATGTACACAAGACGGTTCATACTTTGTAGCTCTCATGTACACAAGCCGGTTGATGCTTTGTTGCTCTCATGTACACAAGGCGGTTGATACTCTGTTACTCTCATGTACACAAGGAGGTTGAAGCGTTTTTGCTTTCATGTACACAAGACAGATGATTCTTAGCTGCTGTCACGTACACAAGACTTTCGGTGATCTTTTACTGTCATGTACACAAGACACTTGATGCTTTGTTGCTGTCATATACACAAGATGCTTGATGTTTTGTTGCTGTCACTTACACAAAACAGTTAGTTCTCTGTTGCTGTTATGTACACGGCGGTTGATGCTTTCTTGCTGTCATGAACACGTGAAGGTTAATGCTTTTTTCTGTCATATACAGAAGACGGTTGATGCTTTGTTGCTTTCATGTACGCAAGACGGGTGATTGTTGTTTGTTGTCATATATACACGACTGTTCATGCACTGTTGCTGTTATGTACATAATACGATTGATGATTTTTGCTCTCATATACACAAGACACTTGATGCTTTGTTGCTCTCATATACAGAAGACGGTGGATGCTTAGTTCCTGTCATGAACACAAGACTACTGGCGCTCTGTTGCTGTCATGTACACGAGACGATTGATGCATTTTTGCTGTCATATACATAAGACGGTTGATGCGTTTTTGCTTTCATGTACACAAGACAGTTGATTCTTGGTTGCTGTCATGTAAACAAGGTGTTTGATGCTTTGTTGCTGTCAGGTATACAAGACGGTTCATCCTTTGTTACTGTCATATACACAAGGAGGTTGATGCTGTGCTGCTGTCATGTACAAAAGGCGGTTGATGCTTTGTTGCTCTCATGTACACAAGGCGGTTGATGCTTCTTTGTTGTCATAAACACAATACTGTTGATGCCTTGTTGCTCTCTATTACAAAATGCGGTTTATGTGTTGTTGCTGTCATGTACCAGGACGGTTTGTGGTTTGTTGCTGTCATGTACACAGGACGGTTGATGTTTTTTTGCTGTCATATACATAAGACGGTTAATGCTTTAATGCTTTCATGTACACCAGAGAGTTGATTCTTGGTTGCTGTCATATACACAAGACTATTGGTGGTCTGTTGCTGTCATGTACACAAGACGGTTGATGATTTGTTGCTCTCATGTACACAAGACACTTGATGCTTTGTTACTCTCATATACTCAAGATGGTCGATGCTTTGTTGCTGTCATGTACACAAGACTGTTGCTGCTCTGTTGCTATTATGTACAGAAGACGGTTGTTGCTTTTTGCTGTCATATACATAAGACGGTTGATGCTTTATTGTTTTTTGTAAGCAAGACGGTTGATTCTTGGTTGCTATCATGTACACAAGACTGCTCTGTTGCTGTCATGTACACAAGACGGTTGATGCTTTGTTGCTGTCATATTCAAATGACGGTTGATGCTTTGTTGCTCTCATGTACAAAAGGTGGTTCATGCCTTGTTGCTTTCATGTACACTATACGGTTGCTAATCTATTCCTGTCATGTACACAGGGCGGTTGATTCTCTTTTGCTGTCATGTACTTAAGGAGTTTGATGATTTGTTGCTGTTATATACACAAGATTGTTGATGCTTTTTGGCTTTTTTTACAAAAGGCGGTTGATGCATTGTTGCTGTCATGTACACAAGACGGTTGTTGCTTTGTTTCTGTCATGTACACACATAGGTTGATGCTTTTCTGCTGTCATATACATAAGAAGGTTGATGATTTATTGCTTTCATGTACACAAGACAGTTGATTCTTGGCTGCTGTCAAGTAGACAAGACGGTTGATGCTCTGTTGCTCTGATGTACACAAGACACTTGATACTCTGTTGCTGTCATGTACACAAGACGGTTGATGCATTTTTGCTGTCATTTACATAAGAAGGTTGATGCTTTATTGCTTTCATGTACACAATACGGTTGATTCTTGGTTGCTATCATGTACAGAAGACTGTTGGTGCTCTTTTGCTGTTATGTACAAATTACGGTTGGTGCTTTGTTGCTGTCATGTACACAGGACGGTTGATGCTTTTTTGCTGTCATTTACATAAAACGGTTGATGCTTTATTGCTTTCATGTACAAAAGACAGTTGATTCTTGGTTGCTTTCATGTACACAAGACTATTGTTGCTCTGTTACTGTCAAGTACACAACCCGGTTGATGATTTGTTGCTCTCATGTACACAAGACACTTAATGCTTTGTTCCTCTCATATACACAAGACGGTGGATGCTTTGTTGCTGTCATGTACACAAGACTGTTGCTGCTCTGTTGCTATTATGTACACAAGAAGGTTGTTGCTTTTTTCTGTTTTACACATAAGACGGTTGATGCTTTATTGTCTTCTGTAAACAAGACGTGTGATTCTTGGTTGCAGTCATGTACATAAGACTGTTGGTGCTCTGTTGCTGTCATGTACACAAGACGGTTGATACTTTGTTGCTGTCATATACAAAAGACGGTTGATGCTTTGTTGCTTTCATGTACAGAAGGCAGTTGATTCTTGCTTGCCGTCATGTACACAAGCCTATTGGTGCTCTGTTGCTGTCATGTATACAAGACGGTTGATGAATTGTTGCTCTCATGTACAAAAGACGCTTGATGCTTTGTTCCTCTCATATACACAAGACGGTGGGTGCTTTGTTGCTGTCATGTACACAAGACTGTTGGTGCTTTGTTCATGTCATGCACACAAGACGGTTGATGGTTTGTTACTGTCATGTACACTTGACTGTTCGTGATCTGGTGCTGTTATATACACAACACGTTTGATTCTTTGTTGCTGTCATATAAAAAAGATGGTTGATGCATTGTTGCTTCTATGTACACAAGACGGTTGGTGCTTTGTTGGTGTCATGTACATAGGACGATTCATACTTTTTTGTTGTCATGTACATAATACAGTTGATGATTTGTTTTTTCATGTACACAGACAGTTGATTCATACTTGTTGTCAAGTACAAAAGACTATTGGTGCTCTGTTGCTGTCATGTACAGAAGACGGTGGATGCTTTTTTGCTGTCATGTACACAAGACAGTTGCTGCTTTGTTGCTATCATGTACACAAGACGGTTGTTGCTTTTTTGCTATCATACACATAAGACGGTTGATGCTTTACTGTTTTCTGTAAAGAATTCGGTTGATTCTTGGTTGCTGGCATGTACACAAGACTGTTGGAGCTCTGTTGCTCTCATGTATACAAGACGGTTGATACATTTTTGCTGTCATATAAGACGGTTGATGATTTATTGTTTTCATGTACACAATACGTTTGATTCTTGGTTGCTGTGATGTAGAGAAGACTATTATTGCTCTGTTGCTGTCATGTACACATTACAGTTAATGCATTGTTGCTGTCATATACACAAGATGGTTGATGCTTTGTTGATCTCATGTGCACATGATGGTTGTTGCTTTGTTGCTGTCATGCACACAAGACTTTCGGTGCTCTGTTCCTCTCAAGTATACAAGACGGTTGATCCATTATACACAAGACAGTTGATGTTTTATTCTGTCATGTACGCAAGAAGGTTGATGTATTGTTGCTTTCATATACACAAGATGGTTGATGCTTTGTTCCTGTCATGTACACGAGACTGGTGGTGCTTTAATGCTCTCATGTACACAAGGCGGCTGATGCTATTTTGATATCATGTACACAAGACGGTTGGTGCTTTCTCGCTGTCACATACACAAAGTGTTTGATGCTTTGTTGCTGTCAGGTACACAAGACGGTTCATGCTTTCTTACTGTCATGTACACAAAAAGGTTGATGCTGTGTTGCTGTCCTATACAAAAGGCGGTTGATGCTTTGTTGCTCTCATGTACACAAGGCGTTGATGCTTCTTTGTTGTCATAAACACAAGACGGTTGATGCCTTGTCGCTCTCTATTACAAAATGCGGTTTATGCATTGTTGTTGTCATGTACACAAGACGATTGGTGCTTTGTTGCTGTCATGTACACAGGACGGTTGATGCTTTTTTGCTGTCATATACATAAGACGGTTGATGCTTTGTTGCCTTCATTTACAGAAGACAGTTGATTCTTGGTTGCCGTCATGTACACAAGACTATTGGTGCGCTGTTGCTGTCATATGCACAAGACGGTTGATGATTTGTTGCTCTCATGTACACAAGACACTTGATGCTTTGTTCCTCTCATATACACAAGACGGTGTATGCTTTGTTGCTGTCATGTACACAAGACAGTTGCTGCTTTGTTGCTAATATGCATACAAGACGGTTGTTGCTTTTTTTCTGTCATACACATAAGATGGTTGATACTTTACTGTTTTCTGTAAAGAAGACGGATGATTCTTAGTTGCTGTCAAGTACAAAATACTGTTGGTGCTCTGTTGCTGTCATGTACAGAAGACGGTTGATGCTTTGTTGATGTTATATACAAAAGACGTTTAATGCTTTGTTGCAGTCATATACAAAAGACAGTTGATGCTTTGTTGCTGTCAAGTACACAGGAATGTTGGT